>JASDQU010307613.1:502-18091 GCA_032191745.1 Picea mariana
ATACTCTGTTGTAGATCTAGCACCTTTGAGGGCAAACACCAATACCAAATACAATAATAATAACATGTTTCATTTTTATATATTTTTCTCTAAAATATCTCACTTTGCACATTTATATTTCATCTCACATCGCCTTACTATTTTTATTTCTACACCTTGTCATTCCTAATTTTGCATTGTTATTTTCCAAATTTGCATTGTTTTCCATTATGTCACTTTCTTGATAGATCCTCACTATGTCCCATCATCCATTCGATTGAATATATGTATGTGTGTGTTATTTTTTCTCCTTCCACTCTAGATTTACTAACATCAACAACCATCATTTTCCTTCATTTAAGGTGTAGATATGTCTTACATGCCTTATAACAAACAAAACCATTCTGCCTCAATGAACACCTTGATTCGTTGTTTCATTGAGAAATGACATAATAAAACTCCATGATACACTATGTCTATGCCCACTCACACTCTCTTTTATACTCCTAAGTTCTTTCATTTATTGTTACTATTGCCAAAATCCTATTCTATGACTATGCCCACTCACACTCTCTTTTATACTCCTAAATTCTTTCAATTATTGTTACTATTGCCAAAATCCTATTCTATGTCTATGCCCACTCACACTCTCTTTTATACTCCTAAATTCTTTCATTTGTTGCTACTATTTCCAAAATCCTTTTAAGACATCTTATGTGTTCCATTATCCTCATTAATGTAGGGAAAGTTAGTAAGAATACATTTGAATGCTTATTGAAAGTTAAAATCTCAAGAAGTGCTAAAGGGGGATTGCCAGTTAAGTGAAAGCGAGGCATTGTTAAATCCCCCACCAAGATTCAAGTCTCTCTAATGACATGTTATTCATGTTAGCCATCCCTCCAAGTCTTTGTGTGCAGCACAAAATTAGTCATTTATGAAGTAACCAAGCCTCTCACACCATTGAATGATGGCTTGGAGCCAACACTAGTTAAGAATGAGGCACTTGTTGCTAATTAGGTGACAATGCCAAATGATTTTGATGATCCTCCAGTAGATGTTGGAATGGTGCCATTTGTGGTTTAATATTGTGTTTTATATGCTCAGGTGCAATGCCTTATATTTCTATGGACTTGTGATTGCATATAATGGTTCTTTTGGCATAAGGTAATTTAGTTTTTGAGTTTATATTAAAATTTAATATTGTAATGGAGGTTGGATGTATGACCATTAAAAAAAACTGTAACATTGATTATGATGACATTTATTGTCCCCCAAGACCAATGAGGTTTTTCATACAAATAAGGGGTGGAAGGTGTGCGGGGAGTCATCCTTGATGCTGGGAGAAAACAAGAACTGAATTATGAATGGGGTCTCAACACAACCACAAACAACCATGTTGAGGCTGATGCACTCCTCTAGGGACTAACATCTATAAACTCATCCGCTGTGAAGTCTCTAATAGCCATTGGGAACTCATCCATAATTATCAATCCAATGAACAACTTGAAAACCTCGTTAGATACCAAGCTAACTCATCTCATAGCTAGAATAAAAAGGGAGGTTCTACGTTTCTAGGATATCAAGTTTTTTCATGTTCCGAGGGACCTAAATCAACAAGTAAACAACTATGCCAACATGGAGTTGAGATTGAGTGAAGGAATCCTAAAGAAAAGAGGGATTTTTTTTTTCAAGCTATCCCCTAGGGTCATGAATCTATCATTTTTTGCCTTTTTCTATGTTCCAAGCAATTTAGGACACATATTCCATCTCATCAAAGTAGGCATATAGTAAATATATGGATATGTGATGCAAAGTATGTTGGTTGTAGGGTTTCAGACCTAGGGTTCAAAAGGCTTGATCAATAAATACCCCATAGGCGCCAACATATTCAATCTTAAGGACTGAAGAAATTCTCACCCGAGACACCATGAGAATCATAAAGACCATAGGTTTTATCCAAGTCGCGAAGGAAAAATACAGACATGAGAAATCCAACTTAGAACTATGCTATCATATCACATTCATTCATAACATCTATGCACGTGTGATGCATAATAATACATAGCATGTATACATTCATAGCATAAATCAAAATATACAGAGAGAAAGGTGCCTCATGCTTCATTCATTAATATCAAAGGCATTTAGAAACATTTCAAGACATGGAGGGGAAAATCCTAATTAGAACTCATTCATAGTGAAACAAAGACCAACAATACGTTGAGATCTCAATCTACTTTGTCTCTCATATTCACATAACATCTCTGAACAACTAGTGACAAAAAGAACATAGAAATAACTCTACAATGTGTAACTAGAGCTCTAATTCATCTACAATTAACATAACAATTAAATCCTTGTTAACCAAAAACACAACCCTTACATATCCACATGCATTCCCCTTAGGTCTACATGAGCATGACAATCATAAAAACCTTGCCAACTCACCCACAACCTCAACCATGACCAGTTGGGTTGTTACAAAAAAGGTTACAATCATTACTAAATATTTTTAGGGATTCATCTTGCATGCGATCTCTCTAAGTCTTTGTGCATAATACAAAATTGGTTGGCGTGCATAGTAGATCACTGTTTGTTGCAGGTGTTGAAACTTGGTGTCATGTGATGCAAACTCTTGGGATTGCACACAATACAAACTTATGGCACACACAAAGTATTTTCAAGACCTTAGGGTGCCAACAACTCCCCAACACTATTAGTTTTCTCATCCTTGAGCCAATGAAGGTGATTAAGCTGTGAAAGGGGCGATGGATGGCATCGTCTTCATGAGGTCATTGATGAATTCTTTAAAGTGGCCATCGACCTCATAAAATTTTTGTGTCAGGTCCTTCATCCTTTTGCAAAAATATTTGACGTCACCTGGTGTGATCGTCCCAATGATAGGTTTGATCCACACACCCAATGCTACCACTAGGGATACCCTTGTCTATGCATCTGTAAGTTTGTAGTACTGTTTTTGGGCCTTCTCCACTACGTTGATCATAATGTCTGAAAACTTATGTTGGTTAGAGTGGGAAATGGCAATCTACCAAAGGAGGCTGGCAATTATTGTCATGGATTCTTTTCATTCTACTAGTGGTATGGAGGGTTGTGCCTACCTCTTCTCCTCAATTTGTGCCTTAGTTGCGTGGATACGATCTTCAATGGTGATGATTTTGAGGGCATGTTGGAGCTATGCCCAGATCTTGAAGATGTAGTTGACTACCCCTGAGAAATCAACTACACATGCTTGTCCCTAGTGTAGTGCCTCTTCTGCAACAACAATTTTTTGGTGCAACTCCCCTTCTGATTTGGGGGTGCGATTTATCTTTTCCTAAAGATCTATTCTCCATGCCTACAAGTATTGGACCCTCCCTTTCAGTTTTCTGAATTTACTTGGCTTTGGGAGGTCTGAAGGTTCTATGGCTAGACTGGGGACTTCCTCATATATTTCCTCCACTGCATTGATCAATAATGTGTGCATAGTAACTTCTGCTTCATGGAGTTCTTTGAATTCCTTGTGTGTCACTATCTCCTAGGCATGTTTTTGTTGAGTTTCACAATGCACAACAATATCTTTCTTGTGCGCCTATTGCAGCATTGTATAGGATTGGTTGAGTGCGTAGTGTCTATCCCCTAGTTCATTCATGGTCTCTACTATATAGGTTTTTAGGTCCTATGAAGGAACCTGCGCCAACTCTAGCTCAATGTAAGGTCATAGACGAGGCTTTGCACTAGTGGATGGATCAATGGTTGTGATGGCTAATGAGTTGAACTGCAACACTATCATCTGGGTATTGTTGCATGGTGATGTGGTGTTAGTCGTGCATCCTATGACTCATTGTTCTTGGGACGTAGGGCCGGTTGTTGGAGAAAGCTCTAGTGTATGACAAAGCTCATCCAAATTATATGACGACTCTCTATTCAACATATATTTCACATCCAAATTGGCTTGGAGCACCTTAATGATGCTTAGAAATAGTGTATGGGATTACCTTGGTTCTTGCTTTGGAGTGTTGGTGTTGATTTTTTGTTCACCCTAGCCAGTTAATATTGTGTGCATGACGGATGATGCAATCATATGAGGATTAGATTTCTCTTTTATGGGTGTAATATCGGTCCATTGTGATGGATTCAATGTGCACTCATGTTCACTAGATTTAGGGATTGAGCTTGGATCAATCAATGCATGTTGTTTCTTTTTGGGTGGAGTCTTATCTGGGGTTGCTTGCATCTACTCTGCTTGATCCCTTTCCCTTTGTTTTCCTCCTTGGATACATATGCATGTGTCCATTGAACCAATGGTCCTTTACCCTTTCTTTGGGTTATCTTGTCTTGTTGAATCTCCCATGAGTTCCTTACCTTTCTGTTGGGATATATCTGCCCTTTTCTTCTCATGTCTCCTCTTAGTCCTTGTCTCCAATTTCTCTACATCATCATCTGGTGTGGGCCAAAGTTCGTCTAGCCACTCTACAATGACCCGTTGAATATCCTCCTCGGTGATGCAAAAAGGGAGTATCTTAGGTTTGACCTTCGGATTTAGGCATGGGGTGATGAAAACATTATAAAAATTACATTCAAACTGGAGATAGTATTCATACATGTTAATGACATTTCACGATATGCAAAGTGTTTGTGTAGTCGCTTGGAGTAGTTATGTGTACCATTGTTGGAAATTTGTGTTATCCACACACTAGATACCCTTATCCTTGTTATACTGCATCTCTTGGAAATTTGATGTGGGGAAGGATGGCGACACCTCTATGTCATTCTTGCGGCATGGTGGTGGATTCCACGTCATCATGGACAGTAGTTGCAACACCCAACTGTGGTGAAACTCCTTGTAGTGGTCCTGTGCCTTTAGGCAGTCCTAGATGATTTTTTTTAGTAATTATCATGCCCAATCCATCACGACTCCTTCAATGCATCATTTTGCAATGACAATTAGCCCGAGTGGGAAATCATCCTTGTGGCACTTGCACAACATTTTGCAGGAAAGTAGTTGCATGGAAAATCAAATATTCACTTCGTAAATCTCTAAAATCACCACTCCTCTTGATCCTATACATGTACCATACTTTGTGTACACCTGCTCTTATGCAACATCCTTAGCCACTTTAGCGTTAACCGGATTATCTCCCTTTAGAGGAAGTGTAGGATTTAACCTTGTACAATTAATTACTGCAAACAAATTCTTAATAAAACAAAAAATATACATTGGCACACACACACATTACACAAATAATTTTACCCTGGAAATCTGAACCAGGAAAACCAACAACCTATTTAGAGTTGCACCTCTAACCTTCTATTCATCATATTTATTTATTGTTTACAATATGATATATATATAATCCCATGGAATCTAAACCCCTGATCCATTGACCTAGATTAGTCAACAACCTTAATTCCTTAACCGAAATTAGAAATCCATCAACAAAAACGATGTGCCAAAAAACCACCAGAAAACAGACATGAAAAATGCCAAAAACCAATTTCGGGGGCGCTTCCCTTGAACTTGCAAGCCCGACACAACACAAATAATAGATCTAATCATGCGAAGAATATAACACATACCCAATAGGAAGGCTTGATACTTGGCACATTATATCGATGTTAACCTGGTATGGTTTATCGAGCCAAAGGATCCCACCATGTAATCAAATGAGTAATAACCATATGCATGAATTGATGGGAGGGTTGCACCAGAAATGTGGGCAATCCACTAATGACAATACCCCTAATTTCTTGAGGGGATTTGCCCATTTTCTAGTGACCACTAACAATTTTCCCTCTGTCCCTGGAATCACCTATGTGTATGCATCGAAGCATAGTTATGGGAACTACACATCATCTTGTATGTTGAAATATGCATATTTAAGTTGGGAAACCCTTCCTAACATAGGGCATTTGTTACTAACATTGGTTGTAGTTCAATCTCGAGGATGTGTTTGTATTTTACTACCTAGAATTTCTTCTTCACTTTGGATTTTCTCGCGGAAACCATTATCCTTGTCGATTGCTTGGTGCCTCTGGTTTTTTGTTCTGCCACCCTTTACCCGGGAACTCTGTTTTGGTCTCATTGTGACAACTGTGAATTGGAATGGTTACATGCATTGAATGTCTAGCATTGACTCACTTAAAATTGTAATGCTTTTGGTGCTTTGGTTGCTCTACCCTCGGCTCTTTGCACTACACTCTGTTTGTTGCTAAGCACTCTGCTCTCTTTGCAAAAACAATGAATGGAAATGGTGAATATGAGCATTAAATAATTGGTGGGTGACTTCCCCCCCACGATACCCAACTTCTTAACTATCTATCGAGGCTTGGGCTCATTGTTAATGTCGAACGAAAGTAGGTTGTAATTCCATAACTATTAGTGTGTCGTGGGGAATTATTTACATAATTGATTCCAGTTCCCCATGTTGTTGTAACATGTTCAAGCACTAACTACCTACCAACCCACCGCCGTATCATCATGTGTCCTCAGAGCCACCTGTCATGTCCAGTTGTTCCATCCTTTGGTTTTTACACAAGTATTTATTCCTTAATCTCATCTAAATCTTCTAAATCCATTTTCGGGTATGACCTGTCTTGTCCCTCCTTATTGTCTTGACTCATATAGTCCATCTAAGTATTACATCCTTTCTGGCTAATCTACTCCTAATTCCTACTCTAAACCTATGCAATGTATATCCACTGCGCACTTACCTCCTATGCAATGCCTATTTTTAAATCACATTTGACCCCTGCAGGTCATGATACTTCTTCAAACGACTTCTATTGATTAGCCCCTACAATGGGCTCCCATTGGGTTTTTCTACTTTTGTTGTGCCAATCGTTCCAATGTACCATATTATGAATGACCTTAACTCACGCATGTGCAACTTATTTTGGTTTCTTTGATCTTACCATCAATCCTTAATAAATCCTTCCTCTACGCAGGGACCTCCAACACAAATTTGAACGTTGCGCAGAATTGACTACTCACTTTTTGCCAGTCCCCTGTTTTCCTTCTCATTTATTTATGGAATTCTAAGTACCATATCCATGGTATGGACAAACCTATGAACCCATTATGAACTAGGAATATTATTGGTTATCCAACACCTCTCATAGAAAGAAGTATGTTCCTCAGGATCTTTGGTAGCCTTGTACTGGCTCATTAATTTGAAGTCTGTCATGGGATGGAATCTTACCTTGATATACTCCACCACCTGCACCCATTCTTGTATATTTATACGATCTGTTTCCCACCAACGCACAGGCGTTCCTTTGACTATTGTGTCCATGGCCTAAATCCTTTGGGTCTCAGGCACACTCTCCTCCATTTGTGCTAGGAATGTGTCTTCCAGGCTTGTCCCATCAAACCTCAATAGGTCGCACAACTCTGATTGATCCAATGCACTACTTTGGTGATTCATGTGCATCTTCTGATTGATACCTCATACACATTATTATGCCATCTTACCATTTCATCCTTCTAATCTGTGTCATGGGAACAAACACTTCTCGAGATCAGTTCACCATCGACTGTCATATTCACATAGTCTTCCTTACATCCTATGGTGTTGTGTGTATTTTGTATGATCGATCTTTGCGCATATTTATTCACAGGCTCATTGTATTCATCACCTTCATTTGTATCTAATGGCTCAATAACATGCAAGGTCTCTGTCTCAAAGAACATATGCCATTGCTTCAGATTTAGAATAGCATTATTACCGAATTCCCAGTCAATTCCAAGTAGAGCTAGATAGGGTTCTGAGTCATCCATAATCTTGATCACTTCAAAATTTTCTTTAGTTTTTACCCCTTCAATGTTCATTTCTACTTTATCCATCTTTCCAATGGGATAAATTCTGTATTGGTTGGAAATCCTTAGTTGAATGGGGAACCACACGAACTTTGGTTTACCCATTAACTACCATGATTTATTTAGCAATATGTTCACATTGGATCCCAGGTCCAACATGACACCATCCATATCATAACTTCCTAGCTCGTATATCATCTTGAATTATCTCTCCATGCACTTCCTTCTGCTTACATGATGCACATCTCATCTTGGTAACAAGAAATAAATAACCACATCAGTCTTCCCTTCCTCCATACATCTTGTCAACATGCAGATCAATTTATTTGTAGCTATAGGATCACCCAACACCTTAAGACAACAACATAAGAAGTCACTTACTTGGTTTTCTGATTTAGCCTCACGATAAGTGTTGCACTATGTTTCCTCTCACATCATGCATCATAACTCTTTGCACACACATTCCTCTTATATTTCCTTCTGCATTATACGTTGCAATTCTTCATGCACACGAGCCACTTCCAACACCCTCTACAACGTTCTTTGCAATTCATCACATGTGCGGGCCTCTTCCAATGCCTTATGCTTTATACGTTACAATTCTTCATGTGTGTTATCCTCTTCCAACACCCTTTGTGTGTCACACAAGAACTTATTTTTCTATACGACATCGAACTTAGATATTTCTTGCGCTACTTTTTCGATCTTTCCTTATATATTCTTCCCTGAACTTTCTCCTTGTTCCAAGTCGATTCCTGTACGGATGCCTCCTCGGTTTACCACTTGTACATCAACTTCTTATTTCAACTTTTGATCTTCACACAAATCAACAGTCACTGTGTTGTAGTGTCCCTTCTTCTATTCCCACTTTGCCAATAGCTCTAGGAAATATTCTATGACATGGTCTATGTTTTGGAAATATCCACATAGTATGCACAGATTGGTACAAAATTGTGACAAGTGGCCTATCTCGCCACAATTAAAATAGGTAGGTGGTATTCCTCCTCCACCATATCCTCTTCATATTCCTCTTCCATATCCTCCGCTATGGCCTCCTTGGTAGCCTCTTATGTCAAATCCTCCCTAGTTGAAGCCTCCATAGTCTCCACCCTTATTCTCTTCTTGGACCCAGAAAGTGTCTGCAATGTGCTCCTTCATTAGTTGCAACAACTGACAATTGTTCACATCATGGCCCATGGATTTGCAAAACTCATAAAATGGAGTGTGAGTAGTATTCTAATACTTTTGTAGTGTTTGGAAATGGGGAGGTATATGACCCCATTATCTACAAATCTCACACCACTTGGTTTGTGGTCCTGTCTTAAATGGATTCGACACACCCATCATTGTGTAACTTGCCAGTGTAGCACACTCGTTTCTATGGTGAAACTTTGCACATCACATGGTACACCATACATTCTCATGCACCAGCTTAGCCTTGGCCATATATTGTAGTTGTATGGTAAGGTTCATGAGCTAATATTGTACATGTTCTAGCCCTATTGGTGTCTCGCCACCTCCTGGAGTAGACTCTAAGCACATTGCAATTTCTACCGCCTCTTCCTGGGTCATTACCTTCTGCTGGGTGAGTGGGACTCGAATGTGGGGTAGGAGTCCAGCAATAAACCATTCTCTATGTTGGACTTCTTAGATATGAAATGCTAGTCTGTCCAATAAAATCTTGAACCATTGGTCATAATCCCACATAGTTTCTACAACTTAATACTCAATCCTTTTGATCTCGGTTATACACTATAATTCTGACTTTGGTTTCTAAATTTCTCTCAAGAGATCTTTCTTTATTTATGTAAGGGACCTTTCTTGTCCCATTGGTGTAGTAGCCTTGTAATTCATGTACCATGTTAGAGTTGTGTCTCTAAACATGGTTTCTAGTTGTGTGATATTGGATGCCTTGTCTATGACTCTTTTCACCGACCATATAGATTCACACATGAACCAATGTTGTTTTGCATCATCTGTTCCCATCCCAAGAAATTCAAGAAGCATGAGGGTTGAATCCTAGTTCACCATACTCACTCTAGGACTATGTATTCCTGACTGGCTAGTATGTGTTGTTGTTGATACTGATGATATCTCTTGCAAAGTGTCATTGAATTTGGATTCTACTTCATTTATATCTTTTCCTTCCATTTCTTCTAAGCTCTCTTATTCTAATTATCTCACCTCTACACTACCTTCAATTCTTTCTTCTTGATGACGAATGTGCATGAGGGGTGGTTCAAAGAGGGGGTTCCTCCATAATCTTTAATATTCTTCGGTAATGGATATGAAATATCTCCCTATATCTATCCACACAATCCTTCCCATAATCATCAAGGTCTCTACTCCTTCTTGGAGGGATTTGTTGTTGCTTTTTGTTGTGTTGGTGCTACTACTTTGTGCCTCATCTTCCTCTGATGTGATTACATCTCTTACTAGCCAAGTGGATTTGACTTTATTTCTTTGATACTGCTCCCACTACTTCTGGTATCCTCTATTGATACCTCATTCTTAATGTCACATCTCTTCGAAAACCTCTCTTCTTTTGTTCTTTTCTCTGGCATATATCTTTATCCCGCACAGCCTTCTGGCATGATTTCTCTTCTCTTCATCTTGAATCTTACTATTCGTTTGTCACCCCTTGCTTTATTTTATTTGCTTCTCTTCTTGACTCACTCCCTTAGCTCGAATTTTCTTGTGTATCTATTGAATATTATTCTTCTTTGCTCTTTTGGATAGATACTTTTCTCACCTCATCTTGTTTTCTTCTAGATATGTTCTGTTGGATCCACTCTTTCTTTCATCTCTTATTCTTTCCCTTCTTTCCACCCCCCCTTTGCTAGGGGTGGTTTACTCTGCCATCCTATTGGAATCCATGTGCATTATACCCTACTCTATGAATAACATCTTTATCCACAAAGGGATATCTTCCAGCAATCTCCTTCTAGGGATGGTTGCAAATTTTCTTTCAGCACTACTGAAAGACTCACTGCATTCAACAACAAAGTAAAAAATATACCCTTATTTCACACAGTCAAACTAAAAATCGATAACTTTGGCCGACTTATTATCCACATATATCAACCTATTGATTTCATCTTGGTCCCAAATCAATGGTTCTTGGGACCTCCATACAGATTTAATCTTTGCCTATCTCTTTATCCACTCATGCAATAAACAAGGGAACTCAACAAAGAAAATTTGATCTAAATCTGTATAGATGTATTTTTGTTTCCATCGTTTGATGTTGATTTGCAAATTATTGGTCTCTCATCACATGAAATCATCTTCCTTCTGAGAGATCCAATATTCTATCTCCTTTCTGGAAGGTTTCCACATCACTTTCTTCCTTCAACATGTAGCACAAAACCTTTAGGTCCCAACAACAAAACCATTGTTGTTTTCATATTTCTATGGTGAGATATTTCATGGTTGAGTTCTTCTGGATTTTCCACAATGGAAGTCATGATTAGATCGACGTTTCGAATCCTCACTTGGATTCATCTTCAGGACAAATCATCAAGGATAAGAGTTTCAAATCTTCCCAATAAACACAAATGGAACCAATTGTTGGTTGTGGGGTTTTAGACCCAACGTTCGAAAGGATTGACCAACAAATACCCGATATGTGTTGGCATATTCAATATTCAAGGACTGAAGAAGGTCTCAACTGAGACACCATGAGAATCACTGAGAACATAGGTTTCATGCAAGTCATGAAGGAATAATACAGACAAGAGGCATCCAACTTAGAACAATTCTATCATATCACATTCATTCATAACATCTATGTGCGTGTGACACAAAATAATACATAACAAGTATAGATTCAAACCATAATTCATAATTTCCAGAGACAAAGGTTCTTCATGCTTCATTCATTAATCTCAAATGAATTCAGATACATTTCAAGACATAGAGAGTCGAATCCTGCTCATAATTCGTTCAGAGTGAAACGGAGACTGGAAATACATTGAGATCTCGATCTAATTTCTGTCTCTTATTCACATAACAGCTCTGAACAACTAGTGACAAACAAAACATAAAAACAACTCTACAATGTGTAACTGGACCTCTAACTCATATACAAGTAACGTAACATTTAACTCCTTGTTAACCAAAAACCCAACCCTTACATATCCACATGCATTCTCCTTAGGTCTACCAGAGTGTGGAAATCATAACAACCTTGCTAGCTCACCCACAACCTTGACCATGACTAGTTGGATTGTTACAAAACTAGTTACAATCATTACTGAAGATCTTCACAGATTCGACCTGCATGCGATCTCTCCAAGTCTTTGTGTGTAATACAAAATTCGTTGGCATGCATAGTAGATCACTAGTTGGCACAGGTGCTAAAAATTGGCAACGTGTGGTGCAAATGCTTGGGAACACACACAATTCTGACTTATGGTGTGCACACAATATTTTCAAAACCTTAGCGTGCCAACAATGCCCATCATCCTCACACGTGCCACTCTAACTAATTGTTAGTGTTTTGAAACAATGGGAAACTTAATGGAGGAGAAAGTGTTATATTATTTCCATGAAAATCTCAATGTGTTGTATGTTGCATTGGGTGCGTCGTGGGGGAAGGGGGGGTGGCGAGCCCCCCTTGTCTGGGGGTTTGGGGGCAAAGCCCCTGAAAAAAAAATTGGGTTGTTTTTGGTCCATTTTTGGGCAGTTTTTGGCCAATGGTTTTTGGGCCCATTATATTGTAATTCCAATTAAGGAATCTAATCTGGCTTGAAGGATTAGGGTTTTGAATGTCGCAAAATCATATATATTGTATTGTAAATGGTGAATTTAATACATTGATATTTAGAGGTGCGACTCTAAACATTTTTTGGTTTTCTCGGTTAAGGGTTTCCAGTGTAAATTTCCGAGTACTATGTGTGAGTAGTATTGCTTTCTTTCTATTTTAATAAGAATTTGTGTGTATATGCCCAAAAAGGGGGTTGGATCTAATGGTGGAAAGTGAGGAGTTTTTCACCATTGGGAAGGGTTCAATTCCCATGAGGGCCTAAGCCGAAGACATGGGGGCACCTTGAGGTAGTGGTCGAATGTGTGGTTGCACCCATAGATATTGTATTAAATGATATTGTGACCCATGCACGCAAAAGTGGATCAAATCCCACCCCCATGTCCTTCAATTTAGAGTTAGTTATTGTTATCTCAACCGGTTAAAGTGTGGGTTTCGTTTGCTAGGCGACCCGAGTTCAATACCCTTACGGTGTGTTTCGCCAGGAGGATACACTAGAAAAATATAGCCATGTTAAGGGTTGGTGCGACCCAGGTCAAGTGCGATCCCTAGGTGATTTTGATGTCTTAGATTCCCCTGGTTGTGGTTTCTTAACTAACAATTGAAAATTTGTACCCGCAAACGAGCATTTCTAACAAACAAAAAAACAGAATTTTTGTGTGTATTGCTATACCATAAAGGTTCAAAACCTATAGAAAGATGGGATTATGGATCATTCTCATGGATATCATCTTTGACTCAGTTGGATTTTCGGCTAAGCCATTTCAGTAGAGTGTTATTGTTTTATTCAATTGTTGGTCAAGTTATTTCGAGGTAGAACCTTGTGCTTTCATATTTGGTTTGGTGTTATTGATCCCTCTTTGCATTGGATTTAGATTGGAGCTTTGTGTCTTCTTCCTATTTCATAGCACTTGAAGCAGGGGGATTAAGTTTCTCACCCTCTTGATTTCACATAGTCTTCTTTTGTGGGATGTTTTGAATTTTCAATTCTAGGTAATGAATTAGTATGTTGGGAAATGGTAGTTATCTTTAGAGTGGACCTAAGAATGGAAGTTAGAGAACACTTTGGGCTTGTCTCTTCCTTTAAACCTAGAAAGGACTTGCATAACTCTTTGTGTTTGACAACTTTGATGTTTCTTTTTTGGCGTTTTGTTATTGCTCCCTTTTGAATTTTTCCACATATACTCTGCTTGGGAACTTGCAGAAGCTCTAGGTTATGGATTACCCTGGGAACCATGGTAACTGTCATAGAGAAATTCAAGAAATGCATAGATTTTTGTGTAGGCATGAAGACTTCATCAATAACAACAAGATTTCCATATTCTTGGTAACAACTAAGGTCCATAAAAATGGGCACCAATGTAGTTCTCAAAATGTAGTGATTATGGAAACCCTCTTGCAACAAAAAAGGTAAAGGTAGTTCTTGGAAGAAAAATGTTCAATGCTGAGGAATATGGTCTACAATCTTAATAAGGGATCTAAATTTGTTTCTTATAATTTTAGAATTCTATCTTCGACAAACCCAAATAAGAGGAAATAATCCATCAAATGCTAGAAGACATGGAATTGGGCAATTAGGAATCACAACCTACTAATGTTGGTCACGAGGAGGTGCACAACAAGCATGTATTTTATTAGTATCATGTATTCTTATGTTATGTAGAACAATTGTTATTTTAGGTGTCTTTTTAAATTAGGGTTTATACCAATATAATTTTTTTGAAAGCCTATGAAAAGGATGACATAGACTTTTCTATACCGGACACATACTATTTGATGGTTATGTTGATTTTTTTTGTAAGAGATAACATCCTTTTTGTATTACTGTGTTAACCAACTATTTGCAGCCTATTTTTAATACAAAATACTATTTGTTTTTGTTTAGAAAAAAGGTTTATCAGACAAATAAAGAGAATTGTACTAAATATGATTTCATTGTTATGTTTGAACATGGTGGAAATGAAAGTCGTAAGATCATTATGGGTTTTAGAAGCGAGGAGATCATGAAGAGTAGTTAATTTATGAAACATGGTAAAGTTGTATCTTAAATTATTAAGGACTGTAGGGCAAGTTACAAAGAAATGGTGCTAATTTTCAATGACCTTTATATCACAAATTTTACAATTTCACTCATTTCAAGGTGTTTTTGGGTTAGTGAAATCACCAATTTCACTATGGAGGTCATGAGCCTTGGTTTTGATCTTAGTGATATTATTTTCTTATTAATCTCAAAATGTTGGAAAATTAGTTTTGATTAACCAAATTAGGATTTATAAATATTTGTAGTATTTACATTTTCTCTTATTAATGATTTCATTCTCGGTCTTATATTTAAACTTCATATCGACATAATATTTAGTATGTTTGATATTAGTAATTTGATTGTATTATTTTATGTTCCAATAGTTAATCTAAGCTCCATAATCTCTAGCGCAACCTATTTTAAACATGTGATGGCTACTACTCATACTAGAAGCAATAACAAAGACCCTGTCTTTGCTCAAGTTGTATTTATGATAAAGTGAGCAAACAAAGATTTCAAAAACTGCCTCCATGTAGTGACCCCTAGAGATGCATTCTTATGATATTTCCACCACTTCCAACATTCCCTATCCAAATAGAGGACATTGATTATGAGTTTCAATAGTTCATCTACTGTGGCATGGAGGGAAAAGTGGTGTTCCATTTGGCCAACCTAAGCAGTCAGATTCAACCCATCAAATTTATTCATATCAAGTTTAGGAAGGCAAGGCATCAAATTGTGGGAATGGTCAGAAAATTGAGGAAGTGATCAATGGGATTTTCTTCATCTTCAAGGTGATTACCCTTTTTTTTTGTAAGCTCAATGTCTATTCTATTAAAATACGGTGAAGTAAAATACAGTCAAGAAAATACAGAGATTGTCCCTAAGAGTGGACAAAGATGGGCCTGCCCTTAGTGGGAAACCATGCATGGAATTATGCCTTCCCTTAATGGGAAACCAAGCATACCCCCAAAAAACTGAGTTTTAGTGGTTCGTGTGTCTTTTGCTAGAAACCAGAGAAGCTTGCAAATAGCTAAAAAAACTTGAAAAAAACCTGAGAAATTGTGCAAAGGCCTGGATATCAAGAATGGGGGCCATCCATAGGATTTTCTTCGATGACTGGACAACCACCAAATTCACTGTCACTATCACTGGATGAGATGGAATTGTCTGAGGATGGGTGTTTGACCGGGAGGCATGTTGTTTTGATTCCTGGAACCTTCAACGAGTTGTGCGTGCCTGGGGAAGTCAACGTTCTTTTCGTACCTAGAGATGTTGTTGTTGCTGGATCCGTCATTGTCATTGAGTTGTGCATGCCAGGAGCTGTCAACGTGCCACTCATGCTTGAAGGAGTCACCTTATTACCAATGCTAGGAGTCTTTAGAGGTGTCAAGAAGGTGGGAGGGGCTGCAGAGGGAGGAGGACAAGTGTTGGGATAGGCCAAAGGAGAGGGGGGAGGGAGAGCTATGGGGGAGTGGGGTGAGTGAGGTGATCTAGAAGGGATAGCAACAAAGACACCAGGGAGGCTGAGGAGGGAGCGAACGAGGATATTTTTGACCACCCATTAGCTGTGTCGATTCCTGGAGGTGCGATGAGCTGCCGAGAGAGAGCCAGAGATCTCTTCTTCCCATTCGTTGAAAAATTTCCATAAGGAACCTAGAGCATAGTGATCAAAGTCATCCTGGTTAGAAAGGAAGGAAAGGTGAGGAGATGAGGAGGTGAATTTTCCATGGCCACTACGTCCCAGGGTGGGGGTGGCGTGCTGACGAGGAGGCATGGGGGGGAAATTGGGAAAACATGGCACAGAGGAGAGCCACCACCTAGCTCTGAGCACAGAGGGATGTCATATAAGGAGTGTTGAGAGCACGGATGCAAGGGAGGCAACGTGAGAATGAAGGGAGTGAACACAGATGACCAAAGGAAGAGCACGAGGTAGGATATGGATCACATCTAACACCATTATGGTCACTGGACTGTTGGATCGTGGGAGTTGCAAGTGAGTATAGAGAGCATGTGGGTGAGGGGCAGGGGCCATGGGTGGAGTGAATGAGCTTCACCTCAAGGGGGGAGGGTAGTTAAGGAGCATGAGGGAGGGTGAGGTGGCACACATCCAGTCATCATGATGCATTCCAGGAGAGGGGGTGGGGGATGACGTGTGGTCACCCACATCCAAGGTTTAAAATTGAAGGACTTGGGGGTGGGCTTTGATCCATTCAAGGTGCTTACCCTTATGGGAACCTTACCAAAGACAATGTCACCATGCTCAAGCTTACCCTTAAACTTCACACTTTGATCAAAACAAAGGTTGACTTGTGTAGTGAGAGGAGACATATCAATTTCCATTTTTCTAACCAATTGGGAGAGAGACTCAATCACTTTCTTTACTTCCTCCATGGTTGACATGCTACGGGTGTTTGTCATGGGATTAGTGGGTCTTACGAACAGGTTATCTACGAGCTATTCCAACACAATCAATGTCCCTAGAGGAATTTGTGGATAGGGTTGACAAGCAATGGTACGAGTTGGTCAAGACAAAACAAATGTTTAATATAGATTGAAACCACAAAAATTAGCACCACATATGGATTTTTTTGAGTTATGTCTCGTGTAATGGTGTTGGCGTGCACAAAACAAGTGACACCACAATGATCAACATCACATAAGGATTATTTTGAGCTAGGTCTCCTATAATGGTGTTGGAAGGCCCTAGAATTATTCTTTTTAATTCAAGGGGAGTATTTCTCACTTTTGAGTATCATTGCATTGATGAAATTCCCAAATTCCTAATATTGTAAATTGTGTAGGAATTTCACTGCATGTGTTGTAGAAGACTGGGTTTGCAGGAAGAGGATAGGGTTTGCAAGGTCCTAAGGATATAAGAGTGTCAAGTGTTATAACTCTCTGATATACTAGAGGGTTAACATGCCACGAGTGTTTATGATCCAGGTGGATATTGTAGAAATTTTAATACAAATGATGTATTGCCTGGATTCTCCTGATCTAACA
>JASDQU010307614.1:13886-30895 GCA_032191745.1 Picea mariana
GTCACATAACTCCTCACGGTTTGAGAGTTATGTGACATTCCACATACCACCGAAAATGGTATGACAAGCACTATCCATCTAGGATAGTTTCACCAACAACTTCATTGATCTATCTTCATCAATGCATCATATCAATGATCTATCTTTATCAATTGGTTTCCACTTGGACATATATCAAGTGCATCATATCAATGATCCATCTTTATCAATTGGATTCCACTTGGACATATATCATTCTCATCAAGGGCATCATATCAATCAATCAATGACATCAATCAAACCAAACCATTTACATAAATGATGTATGATCCAACAATCTCCTAAATGACCAAACCATTGGCATCAATGACAACATGATCCAACATCTGTAACCATATTGTTTCCTTACTTGCATGAGTGGCTGCCATGTATTCAAATTATGTAGTTGAAAGTGCCACTACATCCTGTCTTTTGCTCATCCAAATGATTGATCCTCCAAATAGGTTAAACGCATACCCACTTATAGATATCCTATGATCCAGATCTCCAACCCAGTATGCATCCACAGATCCATGTATGTCCAACGCTTTGTTCAATCCTGGTATTCCTTGGTAGCACAATCCATAGCTAGCAGTGCCACACAAATACTTGAAAACCCTTTTTACTTCTATATAATGCTCCTTCCCTGGTTTTGACATATACCTGCTCAAAACTCCCACTGCATGTGCAATGTCCGGTCTATTACAGACCATTGCATACATCAAACTACCAACTGCACTCACATGTGGAACATGAGACATGTCCTACACCTCTTCATGTGTCTTGGGAAACTGATCCACAGATAACTTTACACCAACATGAATAAGGACCTTGACTGGTTTAAATTCCTGCATTTTAAACCTATGCAATATTGTGTCAACATATTTTCTCTGATTTAACCAGAGTTTCCTCTTTTTCCAATCTCTTTTAATTTCCATGCCCAAAATGGAATTTGAAGCATCGAGATCCTTCATGTCAAATTTAGAGGACAACTGAGTTTTCACATCCTGGATAATCTCCTTGTTGTTTCCTATTAGCAACATGGCATCCACATACAAGTCCAAATAAATCAAATGATAACCAATTAATTTAAAATACACACAATTATCCTCTTTGCTTCTTTTGAAGGATCATCAGTAGTAATAGACAAAGAAAAATTTGAATGGAAATCAAATGAAGTAATAGACAAAGAAAAATTTGAATGGAAGTCGAATGAAGTATACCTTTCCGATATACTTCTTTCTCGAAATGATCTCCTCAATACTGGAGTATGAGGATCTTATTCTTATGATTCTTGTTCTTCTGTAGAGTATGATTCATCATCTTTTAAATCAAACTCTATTTTCTCCAGTTCTTCCTTACTTGGTAGGACTTCCTAATTAACAACATCCTTCATTTATCTAAATATGATATCTCGGCTATACACAACCTTCTTAGTTTTTGGGTTCCAAAGCTTATAACCTTTGAGACCATCTTTATACCTAATAAAGATACACTTTTCGGCCTTCTTATCTAGCTTACTCTTGTTTTCCTTTGGAACATGAACATAGGCCTCACAAGAAAATACCTTGAGATGTGTGAGAGAAGGTTTCTTACCAGTCCATACCTCTTGTGGAGTCTTGTCACCCAACGCTGATGAGGGTAATCTGTTGACTAGGTAACATGCAATACCCACTGCCTCTGCCCAGAATTCTTACCCTAACCGGACACCACTAAGCATGCAACTTGCTTTTTCCATAAACATCATGTTCATCCTTTATGAAACTCCATTATGCTGAGGTGTATATGGAGTAGTCTTCTGCCTTCATATACCGCACTTCTTACATAATTCTTCAAATTCATTCCCGCAGAACTCTCCGCCATTATCCGTCCTCAACACCTTAATTATTTTCTCTGTTTGATTCTCAACAAGAGCCTTAAACTATTTAAACCTATCAAAGACTTCATATTTATTTCTAAGGAAATATATCTAAGTATTCCTCTAGAATTAATCTATAAATGAGACATAGTACATAGATTTTCCCAATGATGGAACTGAAACAGGTCCAAACACATCACTGTGAACTAGCTGTAAAATTCCTTCTTCCCTCGTTGCACTAGAGGGGAATCTTACCCAATTCTACTTCCCATATACACAATGTTCATCGAAATCAAAATCCAGAGAGCAGTTAGACATACCTTCAACCATACCTTTACCGTGTAGTAGTCGAAGACCCTTCTCTCTGATATGCCCCAGTATTTCATGCCTCAACATAACCTTTTCTCTAGAGGCTGTAGGAGTTATTTCTTCTTCAAATCCAATATCAAAAACACTGGAACTATTACACCCATCACTAATAGTGCTTCCTTTCATCTTATATAGAGTTCAAAATCGAACTCCCTTCAAAAAAACCATTTCTCCTCGAACCATCATGCAGGTTTCCTTTTAAAATATTGTTTTTACCCCTGCATCATCCATTTTGCTTACAAAAATAAAATTTATGGCCAAACCTGGGATGTGCATAACACCAGGTAGTGTTCTAATCCTTCCATCTATGAACCTCAACTTGACTTTTCCTCGTCCTATGATTTTGGTTGTCGAGTCATCACCTAGGAAAATATTACCTCAATCACACCTTTCATATTCACAGAACCACTCCCTGTGGGGATTCATATGAAAGGATGCACCTCAGTCAACCATTGTATGTACACTGCTTCCTGTAGTGCCCTTCTTTTCCACATCTCCAACATACCTTTACAAAATTTTCAAGAGATTTAGATCTACCCTTAGACTTAGATCTCCCACTTGAGAACTTAGATATATTTCTTTCCTGGTAGCTTTCTCTTGCAAATAATGCATCTGTGCTCTATCCTTCCATGTTCTTTTGTCTCATCTCCTCTGACAAAAAGGATGAAACCAATTCACCAGAGTTCAAGGTAGTTGTATTACTACCTATGGCCACAATCAGACTATCCCACGAGTCTGGTAAAGAGCAGAATAAACTGATACACTTATCTTCATCTGAAATTTTAATCTCAACAGATACTAACCGACTTACCACAACATCAAAGGCATTTAAATGCTCTGCCACTGAGTTTCCATCTCTCATCCTTAGGTTATACAAATTCTTTCTCAGGAAAAGTTTATTTACTAGGGACTTAGACTGATACAACTTCCCCAACTTATCCCATAAATATTTGGCTGTAGATTCCTCTGACACATTGAGTAATACTAAATCTGAGAGACACATTTGAATTGTTCTCTTCGTCTTCTGATCCAAATTTTTCCAATCATCTGCTGAATTTTTTGTAGGTGTAGTACCTGGATCCACTGCGATCCACTCATCTCTGTCCACCAACAAATCTTCCATCTTGAGCTTCCACAACTCAAAACTTTACCCATTAAACTTCTCAATCTCCATTTTTGAACTTCTCACCATTTATTTTCACCAAAAAAAGAAATACCACATATCTCCCACTATAACAAGGCTTATCACAGTCCCGAGCCAAACCATTGACCACAAAGGCGTCCCCCTGAAGCCAACAAAGTTCTGATACCAAATCTAGATTTTAACCTTGTACAATATTTTACTGCAAACAGATTTTCAATAAAAGAACAAACAATATACAATGGAAAATACACACATTATATAGAGATTTTTCCCCTGGAAACCCAAGATGGGAAAACCATCTTATTCTATATTCAGTCATAGTGATACATTGTTTACAATACAATATACATATAGGAGACAATGACATCCAAAACCCTAACCCAATGACTTGGATTAGTCAACAACACTAATTCCTTAATCGGAAATAGAAAACCATCGTAAAAAACCATGTGCTGAGATAACCACCCAAAAATGGACACAAAATCGATGCAACATGAAAAACGAGGAAAAAATGCGACACGTTTCCCGAGGAAAAATAAGTTCTTAGGTGCGCTACCCCTGAACCCCTATGTAAGGGGGCTATCGCCTCTCTGCACACCTGACGCAATGTAGCAGGCACTAATGATAGTCATGCAAAGAATATAACACATACCCAACACTTCGGAGGTGTGATGCCCTTCAATGTACAAGTTAAATTTGATATTCCTTTATTTGAAGCTTGGATAGATGTCGACACTTTGGAAAAATGGTTAAGTCTACTAGAGGGTTATTTATCTATCCAAAATTTTTCCAACAATGAAAAAATCACCTTCATGCTCCTTAAATCTCTTCCCCATGTCAGAGATTGGTGGGAAACTTACCGTAAGAAACATTCCAGAGACAAGTCTGCAATTTTTGGGCCAGAACCCACTTGGATGGATTTTATTGATGCCTTCAAGGAGAAATACTACCATGTTGGAAACTATGATAACTAATACACGAGATGAACAAATTTATGTAAGCAGAGAGACCAGACGATGCCAGAGTACACCAACACATTCCATACCTTGTGAAAAAATATGGGTATTAAAGAGTCTGATCGAAAATTGTTTTTGAAGTACCACAGTGGACTACATAGGTACATCCAAACAGATATGGAGTTCCTAGAAATATGGAGTTCCTAGAAATATAGCCACTTACCTATATGTTGTCAAGATCGAGCAAAAGTTCAAGAAAAATAATAAGTGGGATTGCAATTCTGTAAACCCATCAAATTAGAAGCATGGTAAAGGTGACCCTAAATCCTAGAACAAAGGACAAAGCAAAGATGACTAACCCCAGGACAACCAATCCAAGCCACAAAAAAAGAAGAGTAATGGGAATTTGAGGAAGGACACTAGAAAGTGGTTTGAGTTCCATAAAATACCTTGGAACAACATTGATGAATGTTTCTCCAAACAATCATTGGTGGTTGAAATGAAAGACTCAAATTCAGATGTTGGCTTGAAACTTGATTTGAAAGAAGATAGGGGAAAATTGATCATGATGTGGAACCTAGTTTCACCATCGCTACCACAAAGTTCCAACTAGAGGAACCATAGGATATTGAAGAAGAAGAGAACCTCTTCCACTCACAGATGTGGGTGAAGGGGACCCCACTTCATTTCATTGTTTATAGTGGTAGCCAAAAGAACCTAATCTGAAAAAAGGTTGTCAATAGGTTGGACCTAACAACGACGCTGCACCCTCAACCATACACCATTATTTGGATAAGCCAGGGACGAGACATCTGTGTCAGCCAACAATTTTTCCTACACTATGACATCAATCCATTCAAATATGAGGTATTGTGTGATGTTTACCCACTTGAATTTTGTGATACTCTTTTAGGACAACCATATATGTGGAAGCATCATGTTGTTTATGAATCTAGGCCTCATAGTGTCATTATTACTTTGGGAGGTCAACTCTACAGGGTACCATAGGAAATTCCAACTACAATGGTCTCTTTGATCTCTGCAAACAGTGAAAAAAGGTGACCTCTTAGACCAATATATTTTTCCTCTTTATGGTTCGGTCATAAGGTGAATGAAAGATCATTGCAACCACTAAAACCTCTACATGATGTTTCTCTACATAGTAGAAGACAGTGGAAAAGATAGTATAAGAACACAAACACATATTTGCCTCGACTACTAGGGTTCCCTTGCATTGTTAGGTAAACCACTCAATTGGTTTGAACCCTAGTGTTCCTCTACCCAACGACCCTATATATAAGCACTCTATTATGGATAATGAAGAAATCAAATGCTAGACCAAGAGATAATTCTGAAGGGCCACATTATATCAAGCTCCTCACCTTGCATGAGCCCAATTATTCTATTCCATAATAAGGATGGGACATGATGACTTTGTGTTGATTACAAATCCTTGAACAAGATCACTGTCAAGAACTGATACCGAATCCCCCATATTGATGATCTTCTAGATCATATCAAGGGCTCCAAATTTTTTCAGTAATATTGATCTAAAGTTAGGTTACCACCAGGTGCCAATTAAGAAAACTAATGTATGGAGGACAACCTTCAAGTCTAAAGAATGTCTCTTCGAGTGGTTGGTCATGCATTTCGGCTTAACTAATTCCCCGACCACATTCATGTAGATGATTGATGATATATTGTGGCCATTTACAAACTCCTTTGTGGTCATATATCTGGATGACATCCTCATCTTTAGAAAAACTTAGGAGGAATATTTGAATCATATTCATCAAGTGTTCGGCACCCTGTGATAGCACAAGTTATATGCCAATTTGGAGAAGTGTTACTTTGACATGCAGAGAATTCAATATCTAGGATACATCATGGATGGGAAGGGTGTGCATGTGTATCCAACCAAGATCCAAGTCACTCATGATTTGATAGCCCCAAAGAAACCGACTGAGCTCTTCATATTCTCGGGGCTTGACAACTTCTATTGTAGGTTTGTGTTGGGGTTTTCTCATATCGCTTGGGCCCTAAGATAGGTGACCAAGGATGGAGCCAAGGCCAAGTTTGTTTGGGTTGCATAAAAAAAAAAAGCATTCAACGATTTGAAATTTTTCCTCTACTCAACACCGATCCTTACTCTGCTATACCTAAAACAACCATTTAAGATTGAGAAAAATGCTTCAGATTATGTTATCGATGCAATCCTCACTCAAAATGGGAATTCAATGGTGTACTTTATTTGTTGGCCATGATTTTTTCACTCCTAAGCATGGGTATGCCCAACTCAAGAAGAGAGTAGTCTCACACCTGTTTTCTTCAGTAGGTTATGTTCTAGTTTGGTGTTCGATGCACTTTTCCTGAGCCCACTACACACTCCCCTCCTAGATTGTATAATGAATTTCAGCCATAAATTTCTCTTATGACCTCATATATTAGGGGGTATCTATTATAGAATCATTTTACACCTCATATGCATTTATTTCTTGTTGGCCTAACTCAAATACCATTTCCCTATTTGTATACCAAAATCCCCTTAGGCTCCTCCTCAAATTACTTTAAAAACCATAGTTTTCAAGCAATATGATCCCTATGCATTGATAACATGTGTATTATATGCTTGTTTCACTTCCGCAACATTCCTATGCAACTTTTTGGCACAAAAAACATAAAATTGCTAAATTCTGGGTAGGGTTTATGGGTTTCTCCAATTCTTCATCCATTATTACTCATAAATAACTACTCCAACTAATTCCTAGGAGTATAAATTGATGCCAAGGGGTATAGGATAAGAGGAATTCCATATAAAATCATTATGATGGAAAATTTCTAAGTCTACAAGCCCCTTTCTCGTGGTTTTTAAGCATTCCCCTCTTTCAGTCTTGGAAACCCTTGCTTCCAATATTTCTTGCTCAATTATCCTAATCAAATATAGAATTCTATTTTTTGACTTGCTCGGAGCGAGGATATAGGAGCTGTGAGACTCTTTAAGTGGCATGGGAAGAGGAATCTAGACGTCAGTTTTGGGGCAGTGCCATAGCTACAACTGGTGATCCCTGAACTTGTCATTTGCTGCTTCAATATAATTAGAACTATTAGATATCATTTTTGGGGTTAACTGCGTAGAGTAAGCCATTAATATATGACCCATATCCATGAGCATTAGTTGCAACTAACCAATAATTATCATGATTTGGATAGTCCACTTAGCACTCATTACATGGGGTGATGCTCACAAGGGTGAAGAAATGGGATTGAAACCAACAAAATGAATCACATAGCATCAATCATGCTTAAATAATGAGAAATCTCTTTCCTATCCATTTTGTGTAATATTTTTACTTTCAAAGTTATTATATGCATTTAATCAATTTGGACATTAACATTTCAAATTTTGATATTTCCTAGTAGTTAAATTTAGTTATGATAACTACCTATTTGCATCTATGTGTCCTTGTGAGTGAAAGTTAGTGAAGAAGGTGATTGGAGTATAAATATTTGAAAGGGAATCCATGATAGAGGTCTCCATCGGACGATTGGACTACAAGTAGGTCTCATTCCTTATTTTAGGTAGTTAGTTATATAATTGTTTATTTCTTCTTCTGTAATTAGAGGTTGTTCTCAGGGTATTCGCTCTATTTTGGTCATTAACTCGGACTATAGGAGTTCATTCTCCATAAACAGTGACAACATGAGTGCCAAAATGCAACAAGGTTTCACTCCTTCAATAAAAAATTCTCGGAATTTTTGGCCATAATTGTTTTTAGGGACACTTCAGAGAAATAAATTTTGAGTATACTGAGGAGACATATTAAAGTATGTCTAGTAAAGTATTGTTTCATTATACTTTGTGAGTTACATCCTATGGAAGTTAGGGTTTGTGACTAGTCCTTAACAACTTTCAAACAAGTTATCTTGGAATTTTCGCCAGAACTATTTTCCATAAAGGTTTAAGACTGTGAAAATTTCATGATCCCAAGGAAACATATAGAGGTACTTTTTATAAAAATTTCTAGTACTTTTTCATTAGACATTCTGATATATATCCTATGGAAGTTAGGGTTTGTCACTAGTCCTAAAATCAGTTTCAAACGAGACGTTTTGGAATTTCGATAAAATGTTTTTTCAAAAAGGTTTTGTTGACACGACCTGTGTGAACTTGATAAATAGTAGAGGTTACCCCCCGTGACAAATCCCAATTATACCTCACACC
Source organism: Picea mariana (assembly GCA_032191745.1). NCBI lineage: Eukaryota > Viridiplantae > Streptophyta > Pinopsida > Pinales > Pinaceae > Picea > Picea mariana. The sequence goes on from JASDQU010307614.1 coordinate 22,454, forward strand.
ATTTGGAGTAGGGAACCCCTCCATATTCTATCCCAAAAACCATTACTGGTTTGGATTTTGCTTATTGCAACCCAATCTACCAACGATGGGTTATAGCCTAAAGAGTAGAATGAAATTAACCTAAGATGAAAATTCATGCATCTAGATGAAACTATAAAAAACAATATAACACAAAATTGCACATGTTCCTATAAGAGGCTCAAAAAATAGTTCACACATGGAAAATACAATAACATGAGTAAATAATTGTAAACCCAGACTAGTATATCATTTAAAGAATCATTTACAGTCATATGTGCACAGATTTAGAAAAATATTCCCCAAAGAATGGAAATAATAATACAACAAACACACATAAAAATAGTCTATAATGCGACATACATTCTTACACAACCCTAGTGCTAAGAAAAACGTAGCAGAATAGTCCACATCTGGTGCAACAAAGAATCATAGTTCTCCAGAAAATATCTTGGCCAAACATGATTCTTCTCATTAAAGTTTCAACCATAGTACATGAAATCTCCAAGAGACAAAATCCATTAATTTGATCACAATCCCCCTATTTATTGAAATTCAACTTTACTGTTGGCATTTCGCCTTCCTGACTCTTGACCTTTCATTTGAAAAATTTTGTCCTTATCCTCTATGGAATGATGAGGGAATAATGATAGCATAAATTTTAATAATTTAATATGTCATACATCATTTACATTTACATTTTGAATTTGTGTTTTAGTGTCCGTAGGCCATCATGGGTTTATACATAGTTGAGTTTGGTAGCTGCCCATTAGGACTTCTTAGGTTCCCAAGAAACCATTACAAAATCTTCACCTTCCACATTATGTTTCTTCCTAATTTATGAAAAATAAAAGATAAAATATATACAGATTTGAATTTTTATCCTGCGCTTACCTTTTATCTTTATCTCTTCTTCCTCTTTTCTCTTTTGATCTTCTCATTAAACGGTAGCTTCAAATTATTTCTTTATCTGTTTAGCCTCTATTGTGGATACTGCTTCTTCTCTCTTCTTTTATTATGTAGCTACTATTGCTACTTCAACTTTTTCTACTCCTGCTACTACTTTGTCTTCTTTACTCTTTCATTTAGCTTCTTCTTCGTCCTTACTCTTCTTCTTAGTTGCTACTATTTTTATTGGAATATCATCATTTTCCATAGATCATATTTTCAATGGAATACATGCATACTAGTAGATCCTCCTTGTCTTGACATAGAGAATCCATGTTTTTGTAGTTCGTTGCTTTACGCTTCATGTATTCAGACGCCTATGTATGATATTATTTTGATACTGGTACTTTTCGAAGCTCGATCTATGGTCCCTTTGATGGTTATTTCACATACATCCCTATTGAAATGTTGTTCTCTCACGTTCCTAGGTTGTTGACAATATGCCCATATTTAATATTGAAAATATAAGACTAATTATGAGGAATCTCCTAAAACTTATAACTAGGAAGCTTTATATCTTGGTAAGACCTTGCCATTAGTATAAGGAGAGTGCGAAACAGATCTCAGAGTTAAACTTTATGGTGAAAATATGATAGGTATTTCCATGGTGTTTTGACCCAAAATGTGGATCTCTCGCTAATATGTGTTGTATCGGTCAGAGATACAAATTCTTGACTAGTGTATCAGTAAAAAAATTGGATTTCTCGTTGATACTGTATGTATTGGTTAGTGCACTAGATATTTATTTTACTAAGATGCTCAAGTTTAGAGGAAAAGGAAATGAAATTTGAACTTGAGCATTTTACACACAATAATTTTTCAAGTTTGTAGAGGCAAGGACTTTGAAAAAAGGGCCCAATTTATTTTCTTAGAATAATGGCTTTAGAGTAGAGGTAAAGAAATTAAGGGATTGTGTTAACACTGGAACAATAATAGCCTAAATTCAAAAGTCCATAAATTTCTCATGAGATGTTTTATTGAGGCGTCCTTTTTTGTGATGCATAAATAATAGAGAGAGGTTTCTAGTGAGAGAATGTACCACTTCATTCAAGCACTTTAGTGGTTGCATGATTAATGAGGTTTGATTGATGAAAAATATTTGATCATTGTTTCAACACTTATGGACCTCAGATTTCGATTTCGTCAGCGGCGTTGGATTCATAGTATCGCAAAACATATAGTTGGTTTGTTTTAGAGGTGAAAATCCACTTTGACTAGTACCCAAAATTACAAACAAAGACATTTTTTAATAAAAATTCGGGCCCATTTCTCACTATGGCTTCCCTTGAATTCAATTATGTCAATTCATATATTTATATATATGCTCTCAACATATCCATTGGAACTAAGGTCATCTGTGAGTGGCTGAGAAATATTGTCCCATGAAAACAACTAGCGAACATTTGGAGCACCAAACACTGAGTATGTGATAGGAGCACCAATTCTTTTTAGAAATTCAATTTAAATCCAACCCATGTCTTGTAGATGCTGAAATCAACCCATATAATAATAAATGACAGTTTCATGGTCATGGTTAGTCATTGAATCAAGAGGCGCGGAACATACATGCAAGTACATTAAGCTCAATAAAGACTCCTTCTGACACAAGTACATTAATTGAAAAGACTATTGCCAGACCAAATATTGACTGCAAAATGACATAAATCAAAATCAATAGGAAATCAAATATCACTCATCTAGTTAAAACAACAAATGATTAACTATTAAAAAATCAAAAGACTTGGCTAATGGGTGTGACATCAAAGGATATGAGTTGGAAAAATCTTAGGAGGGGCTCCAGCCCGCTAGCTTGGGGAAGGTTTTGAGGCCTCAACAAGTTCATATTGTGAAGTATTTGTGAAAAAATTCAATATTTTCATCATTTTACTTTTTGAGATACATGTGGAAATTAGCATTATTTGACTAGTCCTAAAACTAGTCTCAAACATGTTTTTTTGGTAGAAGTACTATATTTGAAGTTTTAAAAGTCCAAATTGAGTGCCACTAGTTTCTTTAGAAATAATACATACCATAGTATTTTAGGTGAAAATTTCATAAATAGATCTAAAATATTGGATATGTGCCATTTAGTACAATCTTGTTCTCAGGAAAGGGAAACAAAATCAACAAGTTTTGAAGAAGCTACCATAAATTTCACTTGGAACATCAAATTTTGGCCATACCTATGGAATTGAAGACAAGAAACATTAGATTACTACCTATGAAAAATTTAGACTCAAAAGGGTCAGAATTTCATAGAGACATAAGGAAAAAGGTCGACCGACAAGACAATCTCCCAATTAGGGTTTTAAAGGTATAACTTACAATTAGCATAGCTTTTGATTGGAATATATTATTTTAGTGATTTAAAAAATGTGATAAAGATAAAAAAAATAGTGGTATTATTATTTTATCCAATATTAAGAGGTCCTTCAAGAAAGTTTACTCCCGGTAAACCTTCATAGAGATCACACATGATGTATGGAGAAAGTGAAGAATTTGAAAATAGGTTATCCCAATAGGTAGTGTGTTGAAACTTGTGGATTCCTCACATTCCCAAGAAACATTTAAAAAGGAAATGAAAATCTTGACGAATCAAAGGAAGGAAAAATTACAAAATTCCATCTTCCAAACCCTAGATGGGAGGCTTCCTAAAAGTGATAGTGTGACTGAAGAGACTCATGAAACTAAATGTAGTATTATGATAAACATATTTCCAATAGTAATTAATTTTTAGATAGATTTAATATAATAGTGGAGCTAATTATGGATGGGTTCATAAATGTTTCAAATTTCCCAATGTTGAATTAAAGAAGTTTGATGGAGCATAAATTCTTACATGGGTGAACCAAATAGAGCAATACTTTGAATTGCATAATATTGTGGATGATAAGAAAAGGACTTACCTAGAAACCTTGTACTTTGTGATAACACCCTATCAACAGTAATGATGGGTACTTAAAAGGAAACCCCATTCTTATCATTATAATTGGAGTTTATTTACAAGAGACTTAGAAGCACAATATGGAAAAATTTGGAAACAAGACTACTTTAGTCAAATGACAAGAATCAAGCACTTAGGTGATATTGAAGATTATAATTCATAATTTCAAGTGTTGGCCACAAGGAAAGATAACATAAGCGAGGAACATCTATTGGAATATTACATGGGTGGATTAAAGGAAGACATTAAACATGAGATTTTCTTAAAACATCCTAAAAATATTATGGAGGCTATACAATTTTCTCGTCGTATTTAAGCCAAGAATATAGATACACACAATTATACCATTGGAACATATGCATGAATCAAAGATGCATTTGGGGCTCATAGGGAAACCCTACCTCAACCTAATCAAATATCACCTAAGAGAATGGAGGAATCCAAAGCAAACTTATTATGCTTTGGTTGTAATAAAAAATGGTCAAAATGACATAAATGTAGATGTCGAAATCAATACATATAATTATAAATGACACTTTCATGGTTATGGTTAGTCATTGAATCAAGAGGCGCATAACATACATGCAGGTACATTAAGCTCAATAAAGACTCCTTCTGACACAAGCACATTGATTGACAAGACTATTGCCAAACCAAATATTCATTGCAACATGACATAAATCAAAATCAATAGGAAATCAAATATCAGTCATCTAGTTAAAACAATAAATGATTAACTATTAAAAAATCAAAAGACTTGGCTAATGGGCGTGACATCAAAGGATATGAGTTGGAAAAATCTTAGGAGGGGCTCAAAGACCGCTAGCTTGGGGAAGGTTTTGAGGCCTCAACAAGTTCATATTTTGAAATTTTCAAAATCCCAAGGAAACATAGTGAAGTATTTGTGAAAATAATTCAATATTTTCATCATTTTACTTTCTAAGATACATGTTGTGGAAATTTGTGTTATTTGAATAGTCCTAAAACTAGTCTCAAACATGTTGTTTTGGTAGAAGTATTGTATTTGAAGTTTTAAAAGTCCAAATTGAGTGCCACTAGTTTCTTTAGAAATAATACATACCATAGTATTTTAGGTGAAAATTTCATAAATAGATCTAAAATATTGGATATGTGCCATTTAGTACAATCTCATTCTCAGGAAAGGGAAACAAAATCAACAAGTTTTGAAGAAGCTACCATAAATTTCACTTGGAACATCAAATTTTGGCCATACCTATGGAATTGAAGACAAGAAATATTAGACTACTATATATGAAAAATTTAGACTCAAGAGGATCAGAATTTCATAGAGACATAAGGAAAAAGGTCGACTGGAAAGACAATCTCCCAATTAGGGTTTTAAAGGTATAACTTACAATTAGCATAGCTTTTGATTGAAATATATTATTTTGGTGATTTAAAAAATGTGATAAAGATAAAAAAATAGTGGTATTATTATTTTATCCAATATTAAGAGGTCCTTCAAGAAAGTTTACTCCTGGTAAACCTCCATAGAGATCACACATGATGTATGGAGAAAGTGAAGAATTTGAAAATAGGTTATCCCAATTGAAGAACCAAGTTGATTAAATGAGTGGCAATGTGTTGAAACTTGTGGATTCCTCACATTCCCAAGAAACATTTAAAAAGGAAATGAAAATTTTGAAGAATCAAAGGAAGAAAAAATTACAAAATTCCATCTTCTAAACCCTAGATGGGAGGCTTCCTAAAAGTGATAGTGTGACTGAAGAGACTCATGAAACTAAATGTAGTATTCATGATAAGCATATCTCCAATAGTAATTAATTTTGAGATAGATTTAATATAATAGTGGAGCTAATTATGGATGGGTTCATAAGGGTTTCAAATTTCCCAATGTTGAATTAAAGAAGTTTGATGTAGCATAAGTTTTTACATGGGTGAACCAAATAGAGCAATACTTTGAATTGCATAATATTGTGGATGATAAGAAAAGGAATTACTTAGAAACCTTGTACTTTGTGATAACACCCTATCAACAGTAATGATGGGTACTTAAAAGGAAAACCCATTCTTATCATTATAATTGGAGTTTATTTACAAGAGACTTAGAAGCACAATATGGAAAAGTTTGGAAACAAAGCTACTTTAGTCAATTGACAAGAATCAAGCACTTAGGTGATATTGAAGATTATAATTCATAATTTCAAGTGTTGGCCAGAAGGGAATATAACATAAGCGAGGAACATCTATTGGAATATTACATGGGTGGATTAAAGGAAGACATTAAACATGATATTTTCTTAAAACATCCTAAAAGTATTATGGAGGCTATACAATTTTCTCATCGTATTTAAGCCAAGAATATAGATACACACAATTATACCATTGGAACATATGAAAGAATCAAAAATTAATTTGGGGCTCATAGGGATACCCTACCTCAACCTAATCAAATATCACCTAAGAAAATGGAGGAATCCAGAGAAAACATATTATGCTTTGGTTGTAATAAAAAATGGTCAAAATGGAATAAATGTCAATAAAAAAAATTGTTCACCTTGGAGAATAATGATGAAGAGGAAATGGATTCATCTTTACAAATGGATGAGGAAGAACTTGTGAACTTAGAAGAGTAGGAAAAAGATGTAGAAATTATGAACAATAATGACATGTGTGAAATATTTGTGCATGCATTGGAAGGTTTGTCAGCACCTTACACCATTAAGATTGAAGGATACATTAAGAAGAAAAGGGTCGTAGTGATTATTTATTTAGGGAGTACCCATAACTTCATTAATGCAAGATTAGAAAAGAGCCTCAATTGCTTTGTGTATCTTGTGACAATTTATCAAGTTTTGGTTGTTATGGTGGTAGTATTGTTTGTGGATGAATATGCCATGAAATTAAAATTAGTATGGGGAATATAATTTAGAAAAACTAATGTATGTCATTCCCATTGTAGGTGTAGATGTTTTTCTGGGGATTCAATGGTTGAGAACATTAGGTACAACTTCTACAAAATACAAGGAAGTATTCATGAGATTTTAATTGGAAGGAATTCAATATGATCTCAAAGGGTTAAAATATTCACCTTCTTAGGTCATCAACTCTCATAGAATAGAAAATATCCTAAAAAAGGGTAGTAGGGGATTTGTGGTGAGATTTTATTCTATGGAAGTAAAACAAGAAGATAAAAATATTCTAGAGGAATTAAAATGCACCTTGGAAAAGCACCATAGGGTCTTCCAATAAATCCCCAAAGGGATACCTCCATCTAGGGATCTTGAAAATAAAATTGAACTAATACCTGGAATTACTCCTCCTAATTAAAGGCCATATATATATTGAAAGGGGGAGATTGATAAAATGGTACAAGAAATGTTGGATTCAGATATTATTCAACCAAGCAGGAGCCCATTTTCATCTTTAGTTTTTATGGTGAGAAAAAAAGATAATTCTTGGAGGATGTGTCTTGATTATAGAGATCCAAAAAAAATCACCATCAATGATAAATTCCCTATTCCAAATGTTGATGAACAATTAGATGAACCTCATGGAGTGGTGCATTTTACAAAGTTAGATCTTAAATCAAGATACCACCAAACCAAATTAAGAAAATAAGACTTTCCCAAAACATCTTTGAGAACACATGAAGGCCACTGTGAGTTCTTGTTCATGTCATTTGAGTTAATGAATGCTCCTTCTACTTTTCAAATTCTTATGAACAATTTTTTTTTACCACAACTTAGAAAGTTTGTGTTGGTTTTCTTTGATGATATACTTATCTATAGAAAAGAATGAGAAGGCCACATTAAACATGTGGATAAAGTTCCATTTTTTTTTGAGAACAATCAATTATATGTAAAAATATCCAAATGTGCTTTTGGGAAACAAGAAGTAGAGTATTTGGGTCACATTGTTTCAAGGGAGGGGGTTAAGGTGGATCCTCAAAATATCCAAGATGCTATTACAAAATGACATATTCGTAAGAAAATCAATAGTATTACAATATTTTTGGGTGTTTTATGATATTATTAGAAACTTTTTAAGAATTATACACGCATTGTAGGCCCACTCACATCTCTCTAGAAGAAAAATCCATTTGTATGGAAGAAAGAGGCTATCATGGCATTCTCACTCTTAAAGGATGCCATGTCTTCTACACCAGTATTGGAAACAACTGATTTTGGTAAGACATTTATAGTTGAATATGGTGCATCAAGATAAGGAATTGGAGTAGTATTAATGTTGGAAATACTGAGAGGGGGGGTGAATCATTATTTATCACTTTTACCACTTTTAAACACAATATGTAAAACTCAATTTTATCAACAATATATTATATATGTTTTCATTCAATATAGCATGAGAATATACCCATAAGCAATAACATCGCATCAAATACACAGTACACTAGAATTTATGTGGAAACCCAAATGGCAGAAAACCACAAAATTCTTTTTTATATGTATATCAAGAATACGTTCATAGGAAGCAACAACTTCCAAATTCTCCAGCACTAACTAGAAGGAGGCTCCAACCCCCTATTT
>JASDQU010307614.1:35582-56210 GCA_032191745.1 Picea mariana
ATTTGTCTATTTCCCTCACCCACCTAAAAGCATTCCTAAAAACACTCCTCGGTGTCCCATTATTCCATTACAATTATTAAATGACTTACGCCTTACTTAATTCCTAGTTTAGTTCATAAATAGAAAGTTTCATAGGCTAGATTCCTTACTAAGTTGGACATTCCCCTTTTTCTTTAAGTTTCCCCTTTTCTTTAAGTTTCCTTTTCTTCAAGTTTCCTTTTCTTCTAAGTTTCCCCCTTTTTCCTTTTTAACTAAAAATCAATTTAGCAAGTGTAGATAAAAACAACAATTTACCCTTTTAATAAATTTAATCCTCCATTATAATTTTTACTTTAATAATTAAAGTTTGAATTTCTTACCCCCCTTCTTGTTACATGTTTATTTAGTTTTTCTTTATCCACATGTTCTAGTTAGACCTAGGTTTTAAATTCACTAGGCTTGGCAACAATTTTTAAGGGAAAAATTGTTATTAAAATTTACTTATCATGTCATTCATTTTAAGGCTGACCAGGTCCTAAGGAGGCATAATTTTCTAGGAACTAGGTTTATTAACTTACCAGTTAAAATCACGATGTGCTCTTCAGGACGCACCACATTCTCCAAGGGTGCCACTCACCTCTTTCCATTGTATTCATGCGACATTCCCTTAAAGACGCACTATGTGCTCCAAGGGTGCCACTTGCCTCTTGACTGAATTTGGTAGATGTCAAACCCATGGAGTCAATACTTCGTTAGGTGATTTTGTGGGAGACTAAGGGCCTCTAAGGAATAAGGACCCTACCTTATTGTGTGCCCCTTAGAATCATTGTGAGTGACTATCACAGTCTGTCCTCATGGCATCATGGGTCTTCTCAAACTAGGTAATCGTTAACCTACAATTCGAGCCACGACATGAGTGCTAGTAGGTTGTGGTAGGGATACTGCCACACCTCTCCCTCAATGTTCCTGGTTGTCGTGCATGACCCCTTTACTCCAAATGTGAGTGTGGTTGGCAAGATATCGTCAGCCTGCATCCATCAATGAATAATGTCATCAATAACAATCAACATCATAATATCTAATCATATGTACATGTCACAACAAAAACATTCAAACCCTAACACTCCACTCTCTGACTTGATCCAGAGTCCAAGGGGTTTCATCGATTCCTCGACATCCTCAATATCCCGATTCCTACACACTTAGGAGAACTCAGTTAATAGAACCTGTATATGTAAATATGGAAAAATAACATATCATCAAATCCACAATATCTCATAATCATAATCAAAACAACCAATAGTATAACGACTCGAATCACTTGCATGCAAGTTTCCTCAAAGAAGAAGTCTACTCAGTGCATGCAAGGGAGGGATGTTACATACACCCCCTCTTGTTTTAAACTTTGTCCCGATGTTTCATAGTATAAAAGTGCCAAAAATAAAGTGCATCACTATATCATATGTCTAGTTATCAAACAAAAATGGAAACTGCCGACGAATATCATATGCGTCCTCCTAGGTCGCCGAGTGTGGAATATATTTGTCCCACTGAATCTTGACCTGATCTACTGTCCAATGCCGTATCCGTCGAATGAAATGGTCCAGGATGCATATTGTCTCCACCGTGAGCGCACCCTCATCATATACCTGCAAGGAAATACCTGCAAGGAAATCATGTCAATAACATGTGTAGGATCACTAATATAATGTCTCAAAATAGATACGTGAAAAAAATCATGCATATGCCTCTAAGAATTAGGCAAGGCTAGTCGATAGGCCAAGGGCCCCTTCCTTTCCACAATCTCAAAGGGTCCCACGAACCTACGAGAGAGTTTAGCACCCTTTCCAAACTTGATTGAACTCTTATTTGGTTTCACTCGCAAGAAGACTTGATCGCCAAATTCATAACTACGATCGGCACGATGCGCATCAGCATAACTATTTTGCCTATCCTACGCTTCCTTAATCCTTTGTTTTATTGTTTTCATTTGTTCTTCCATTTATTGGATTGCTTCAAGTCCTACTAGGACCCTACCCTCAATCTGATCCCAACTCAAAGGTGTCTGACACGGTCACCCATAAAGAAACTCGAAAGGCGCCATCTTAATGGTGCTTTGATAATTGTTGTTCTATGCAAACTCTACTAGTGGAAAGAAATCTTCCCAACACTTTTGTTTGTCCATAACGTACATACGCAACATATCCTCCAAGAATTGGTTTGTTCCTACAGTCTTCCCGTCTATCTCCAGGTGATACACGGTACTAAAGTTAAGTTGGGTTCCCAAGGCCACCTGGAAACTAGTCCAAAATCGTCCTGTGAACATCGATCCTCTATTTGATATAATCCTCTTAGGCATGCCATGCAGCCTCACAATCTCATTGATGAAAACTCTAGCTATGTTAGGTGCCTGATACATCGTACACACAAGAATAAAATGAGAACTCTTAGAGTGTCGACTACCACAAAAATTGAGTTGTGTCTCCTTGCCGTCAGTGGCAATCCAATAATGAAATCCATCAAAATGACCTCCCATTTCGATTCCATAAATGCATGTGGTTGTAGTAATATTTTCGGATGTATACATTTAGCCTTCACCTACCGACCTTATAGAAATATCTCCATGCAATTAACGATGTCCTCCTTTATCCCTTCGAGATGAACAAGGGCTTAAGGTTGGTCCTCATCTTCATGACTCCGGGATGAGCCATGTACATTGCTCTATGAGATTAGCATAAGATTGAAACTTCTCAATTCATCATTGGGATGTAAGTAAATCTGGTTATTATATCTTAAATATATGTCATCGTCCACAGTATACCCCCCCCCCCAATTGGTACCATCATGGTGTCTTGCCTGAAAAATTCCTTACCCTCTTTATACCAGTCAGCGTCGCATTGTAGTTAGAATCTTTTCATGTAGATTCATTGGAAGAGGTATCACTGAAAATAAGCGTGGTATCCAACTCAACGCATCTACCACTCTATTCACTATTCCTTTTAATTAGTAAGTCTCAAAGTTGTACTCGATAAGAAATTCTGACCAATGCCCTTTCCGCGCGTTCAAGTTATTTTACATAAAAATGGTGTTTGTACCCACAGTGGTCCATTTTTAGTTCAAATTTCCATCCAATCGTGTAGTGTCTCCACACTCTCAGGGAATAAATTATGGCTAACAACTCCAAATCATGCATCACATAGTTCTCTTGATGCTTCCTTAAATTCTTCATGATGTAAGCGATCACTCGACCGTCTTTCCTCAAGACTCCATCTAAGCCTTCCTTGGATGCATCTGTGCATACCAAGAAACCCTTGTCCACGCCAGGGACTTTTAGTATTGGTGTTTTCGTCAATATCTCCTTGAGCCTTCAAATGATTTTGTGCATTTCTCGGTCCACGCAAACTTCTTTTTCTTCTTCTACAATTCCGTAATCAGATTTTTTATCTTCGATGAACCCTCAACGAACCGTCGATAATATCCCGCTAAACCCATGAAGCTACGCACTTATGGGAAATTCGTCGGTGCAGGCCACTCCACAATAGCATCTACCTTCGTTGGATCCACAATGATGCCTTCACCAGAGATAACATGCCGTAAGCAATGAATCCTTGATAGCCTTGCATCCACTTCTTGTCATTTTTTCTCTCGCAGCACTATAGTACCAAGCGTAAAAGTTTGTCTTGATCTTTCGTCATCCGATAAAATATCAAAATGTCATCAAGGAGTACTCGACGATAGTCAAGCAGAGTCTCCATGACCCATCCTTCTTATGTATGATATTAACAGGAGCACTCCAAGTCGATACACTTGGACGTATAAGTCCTAGTTCCAACAACTCCTTCAGTTGTGCTTTCAACACCTATAACTCGGGGGTCGACATCTGATAAGGCTTTCTTGCCATCGGTTCAGTTCTAGGTTCTAGGTCGATGGTAATTTCCATCTTGGATTTGGGTGACACACCTGGTAATTCTTCTGGGAATCATGTCCACAACTCTCATACTACCGGAAGGTCTTCTAATCCTTCCATCACACCCTTGTCATTCGAAACTAAGTATGCATATAACTTGCATCCTTTCATGTGCTCTCTTGTAGTTGTATGGAAGAAATGAGCTTCAGAGATACTCCCCATTTTATTCCTACAATCACACTTCTCTGTCCTTCATCATCAGTCCGACTCAATCGCCTCATCTTATCATTGAGTATCACATCATGCGATTCCCACCATTCCATACTGACCATGTTGTCATAAGATATTAATATCGTGATGTAGGTCAGACTTCATTACACTATCCCTAGCTTAAAGTGACGGTTCATACCCATTCCTCCAACCATCTGGTTGGTACCCAAAGCCCCATAGATGAATCTAAAATCATCCTGTCGAATTCCCTTACCCAAATCCCTTCAGCATGGTACTAGAATTAGAGCTCTCCGTAGCACCGGGGTCTAACAAATACTAAAATTTCATCTGGCGATGGCTCTTGACGCCTCGAGCACAATGTATTGGTTCTCATCCTGGTGATTATTTACCACGATCATGAATCCTATGGGCCTTTCCCATCTTCGCCACAGTAGTGTGTCTTGTTGACTTGGCTAATCTAGCCCCTTTCAATTGGATAGTATTGTTGGTAAGGTGACTCTCCACATGTCCATCGCCCTCCTCTGGTCCAGTACTCTTGTCCCCAGAATAGAAGTTGCTGGCCCACCAGCCTAAGATCCTGGTCTGTTATGCTAACAAGCCTAAACAACTACTACTAGCGGTGCTTCCATGGATGCAGTGGTCCCCTATAGGGAGCCCTCTACTGAGGAACCTTTCGTCAAGGTGTCGGGAACAAGTGTCTTATAGACGTATCTTGATACTAAAAGGTCTGGTTTGGATGACGTATCTCGATACCAGGAGGTCTGGTCTAGATGACGTCTAATGCTGTTGTGCACAAGGTGTTGTCAGTCTAGACGGTCTTGTAGGAGTCCTACCTGGACTTCAACGGTCAAAAATTCCTTATCTAAGAGGCCTAGTGGATTTCATCGTGCAATGATTGAGGCATTTAAATCCCCACCTTCACACTAAAATTGGAGTTAAGGCCGGTCATGAACTTGCTGATCTTGAGATTCTTCATGTTCAGATGCGGGGCATACCAAAGTAACTCCATACATCTAGTCTCATAATTCGACACCATACGACCACCCTGTCATAAGGCACATAACTCATCGAGCTGGTGCTCAACAAATTCCTCTCACAATTACTTCTACCAGAACCACTCCTTGAACCATTCCCCTAACATGACTTCAACGACCATGTTTAGATGAGGTAGGAGTGTCTTCCTCCATGGAAGAGAATTTCCCTTTAGCTGAAGAACACCCATATAGACCTTCATGTTGGAGGTCAAATCGTGAAACACGAAGCACATCGCCTAGCTCTCTAGCCATGCCTCGACGGTCGATCCGTCTGTGGCACTCGTGGACTAGGGAACTTAACCCTCTCAATTTTTTTATGAAAGCTACCAGTACTAGCTGGGGCACACTATGGACCCTCAGGGTATAGGCATCCTAGCCTTATCTCAGCACAAACGAAAATTCAAGGCCTCTGACATTTCCCTGGACGCACCTTGTCAAACACAATGCATCCTGCGTGACAATCTACTCATACTCAAGACTTGCTCTTCTCCTTGGGGCTTGGATCCCTCTGGTGCGGGTGCTACTGGAGGCATCACACCTCCTTCCATGACACCACATCATCAACCTTCGTGACGTCCTCTAACCATGAGTAACTCATGGGTAGGTTATAGTTTTAATTAACGATAAGTTATTAGTTCAAGCGTATAATTCAGTGGAAGGTGTGTCTATCCACAGTCACAGGGCTAAACCCGCTCTGATACCATATGTAACAACCTCGTCATTACGACAACAAAGCGACGTACAACAAGTAAACTATTTTTTTATTATTATTATTCTTTTTCTTCCTTTATGGCTGCGTTAGGTAATTTAAACCTCATTTAAAGGATGCAGTTAGACATCCGTTAAGAGTTCCATAATAATTTGTATTTAATATGAGTTATGTCAACATTAAATCCAAGGTGTGCAAGCAACCATTCACTTGATTAATCATATACTGAATTATTCAATGACGCAAGAGTAACTAAAATCCAACAATCACAATCCATATAAACGACACAAGATAATAAATTCTAAAACATTCAACATTCACAAGATCAAGGCACTAGAGTATTCTAGTTACTAAATCAATCAACCTCATCAATTTTCTTATGGCACAAAGGTGATCTAATCATTAATTAAACGTGTATTAAAATTAATTCAAGTGTTCCGGGCCCCAACAGTTCTCATGTAGCTCAACTATAAATATTAAATATAACTAAGTATCTCTCAACAACATGATAAGAGTGTTTTTTTACAACCTTGTGAATCACCTTTAAGTAAGAACTCCAATCCAATCGGCGAGTATTACATATATTTGGGTGCGCGTAAGGGACCAATTCATCATTTCAATTCAAGGCGCAAGGAAAAGATGATCTAAATAACTCATACTTTAATACTATCAAGGGCACACTAGAAACCAACCTTTAATTCATTTTCGTAACATCAAAATTTCAAGGCGCAATAGAACCAGACATTAATCCCTTGGCAATATCAATTTAATGGCGCTCTAAATGAGGTTGAATCAACAACCAAAGATGCAAGGAATTCGACCTTAACATAATCATACATCTCATACTAAGGGGGAAAGAGAAACTACTTACTTACTTCAATTCCCCACTCTTCAAGTCATATAAATATATATATCCATGAGTTACTAAGAAAGAACATGATGAAAAGTAGTTTCTAAACTGAATTCTCTAGATCTACACAAAAAGGGGTGGCTTCGGTTTAGAATTCTTAAGCACACATTAGGGCTGGAAACTTACAATGCTTGTAGTAGTAATTACATTCATATCTTGTTCACTCCCGGAAAATTAAAAAAAAAATGCGAAGGGTCCTTGCCAATTTAGTTTTTCAACATAAAACAATTGTTTAAAATAAATTAATTAAATGCCATATTTTAACCTAGGTTGTCTTGAAGTAACTCCTCATTCACCAACATCCTCGAATGGTTATAAGACCTATCATAAATGATTATAAGGCTTGTGTTTATTGTCCATAATTGACAATTTCTTTATTATACAATCTTTTATTATTATAAAGCCATTGAGTTTTTGTTGACCTTGCATTAGTTTTTTTTTTTTCCTCGACTTATAACATTGGTTAAAATCACATCTTGAACATAAGAATTAACTATAAAATTTTACAAGAGTTTTTCTTTTACTTAAAGTTTGATCAATTTAATCTTGAAAATAAGGAATAGAACAATTGATATAAATAAAAACCAGAAATTGATATAATAAGTAACTGTTAAGGCATCAAATTTAATTGTTTTCTACGAGAACCACAATGCTAGAAGTGACGTTGGGCATTAATGACAACGTCTGTACCCTGTGCATGGATCCCTTATGACCAGAGTGAGCATCGTTGTTAGTTGAGAATGTGCAAGATGTTCTGGGTAAAACGTGCAAGGGAAGGGAATGCCTAAAGTTCGGTCCAATGCAATTTTTGGCAGTCCAATAAGCTTGTAGGAGTCCAAATTAATGACTGACCATTGGTAGGAATCCATTTAAGTGGGACTGGAAGGTGCCATTCTAACATTGGCAAAAAATAATACTTGCAGTGTGAATAGATTAGCTGTGGAAAATGCCACAGGGATGGCACAAAATCTGGGAGGGAACACACTGCTCAGTCCCGGGCCTCTTGAGTTCCTACGCAAAGGCTATCGAACTTGGAGCCATGGATACGAATTAGAATAGTTATGTATCGAAGTCATGTGAGGGGTTTTAAAATAAAAACTGTGTAGAAACCAAAGAATGTAGAGAATATCTAGGTAACCGATGTGTGATTTTTTGCATCTCGCTTGAATATCAAGGGTTAAAAAAGGGGAATGGGGCAACGAGAAGAGAGAGGAGATTGAGTGTGTGCAAGCATGTTCCAGATGAAATCGGAGTAGGACGAAGGGAAATCGGGATTGGGAAGTTGTTATCTTTTTAGATACATATATGCTTCTAAGCCAGTTATTGAATGAAAGGTAGATCGAGCACTTATTCTCATCTCTTCTCCCTACGAATAATGATCTAACTAGGGGAAGCAAGGCCATGATGCACCAGTACCAAAGTTGGTCCTTGCATACAAGTACCATAGGCTGAAGGAATAAGAACTTACAGGTTAATAACTATCCAAGGAACAAGGAACATTCTAAAGTAGGCATCCTCAGCTTGTCAAGAAAAATCCTACTATTGAAACTTTTACAACAAGACAAGACCAATCCTAAACCATATACGACACCGACATGGATGCGTGGAATCTGCCTAAAGCTGCTAGTTGTAGGGACTTATGATAGAGCTATCTTCCATCCATACAACTTGGCTGTAAACACTTGTGGGTGTTCCTGTAAAATAATTAGAAATAAATAGGAACCCATGTGGATACACAGTTGGTGTTTTACCTCAAGGAACTGGTTCAAAACACAAAATTGTTGTGGAGAAGGAAGGCACAGAAGACAAAATACACTAAGATTTAAGGGGGAAATATGAATACTCTTACTATAAAACAACATATAGAAAATACCAAATAAACGTTATATTATTCAAAAAAGGAACAACCCGTGTTAAAACATCATTAATTGCAGAGAATAATGAAGCATTTTCGCTGTACACAATAAGGAATTTGTTGGGTAGAGAATTTATCCTTCACTTATTATCCATGCATATGAAAGAAAGGAGTTTGAATCTAAATATTTAACACTGGAGTGAAAGACAGTCGATTCGGCTCTTGGCCGACTGCTTAGGCACGGACTAGTAGCTTAAAGGATAAAGGAATAAAAGACAAAAACACAATTTCTTTGTATTAAAAACAATTAAAACACAGAGTAAAATAAAATAATGGCCCAAGACCAAAACGCAGTCTTCCTTGGTAATAATACAACGCAGTAATAATCCCAACCAGAACCAGAAACCACAATAAAACACAGTAATAAAACAAATCTCAGAAACAAAAATTTAGTGACCCTTTTGCAATTTCATATGGCGCACTATCACCCAGATAGAAATTCATATGCATAGCTAAACGAGTCTTTTTATTTTAACAACATCTATGCAAGCGAGCCTTTGACAATAAAGAAATGCATGAACAGGAAATTGAGCTATTATTTAATACAAATTATGCACATGCATACCGTAGCCAAATGGGAAGAACTAAAAGTGATTGTCCCATGCTCGCGCTCTGTCCAACTCTGACTTGTCGACTGATGAGACCTCACCAGTACCTCCCAACCAATGCTAGGGCTACTCTTCTTCCCCCTAAGCCCCCCGAACCACAAAGGGGGCACACACACAATACCAGAGAATGCTAGCACCCAGTTCGCCTCGCAAGGTCGAGCTACCACTCGTTACGCCCAGATGTTCCATACTCCTCCTTTGCCATCTCTTTTATAGAGTTTCTTAGTCATTAGTTTTCGAAACCCTCATTAGATTCCTTTTTCATTTATTTAATTAGGAAAAACATCCCCCGTACACATGTCGCCCGATCCCCTAGTTGCACCAGAAAATCAATTTTATTAATTAATTAAATTTTTCTATTTCCCTCACCCACCTAAAAGAGTTCCTAAAAATGCTCCTCAGTGTCTCATTATTCCCTTACAATTCTTAAATGACTTACGCTTTACTTAATTCCTAGTTGAGTTTATAAATAGAAAGTTTCATAGGCTAGATTCCTTACTAAGTTGGACATTCCCCTTTTTATTTAAGTTTCCTTTTCTTCTAAGTTTCCCCCTTTTTCCTTTTTAACCAAAAATCAATTTAGCAAGTGTAGATAAAAACAACCATTTACCCTTTTAATAAATTTAATCCTCCATTATAATTTTTACTTTAATAGTTAAAGTAAAAATTTCATACCCCCCTTCTTGTTACATGTTTATTTAGTTTTCCTTTATCCACATGTTCTACTTAGACCTAGGTTTTAAATTCACTAGGCTTGGCGACAATTTTTAAGGGAAAAATTGTTATTAAACTTTACTTATTACGTCATTCATTTTAAGGCCGACCAGGTCCTAAGGAGGCATAATTTTCTAGGCACTAGGTTTATTAACTTACCAATTAAAATTGCAACGTGCCCTTCAGGATGCACCACGTGCTCCAAGGGTGCCACTCACCTCTTTCCGTTTTATTCGTGTGACGTTCCCTTCAAGGTGCACTACATGATCCAAGGATGTCACTCACCTCTTGAATGAATTTGGTAGATGTCAAACCCCTGGAGTCAATATTTCGTCAGGTGATCTTATGGGAGACTAAGGGCCTCTAAGGAATAAGGAACCTTCCTTATTGTGTGCCCTTTAGAATCATCATGAGAAAATGTCACAGTCTTCCCTCACGACATCGTGGGTCTTCTCGAACTAGGTAATCGTTAACCTACAGTTCGAGCCACGACGGGAGTGCTAGTAGGTTGTGGCAGGGTTGGTGCTACACCTCTCCCTCAATGTCCTTGGTTGTCTTGCGTGACCCCTTTACTCCAAATGTGAGTCTGGTCGGCAGGCTATTATCAGCCTGCATCCATCAACGAATCATGTCAGCAATAAAATTCAACATCATAATATCTAATCATATGTACATATGTCACAACAAAAACATTCAAATCCTAACAATCCACTCCCTGACTCGATCCAGAGTCCAAGGGGTTTCATTGATGCCTTGACATCCTCAATGTCTAGAGTCCTACACACTTAGGATAACCTAGCTAATAACACCTATATATGTAAATATGACAAAATAACATATCATCAAATCCAAAATATCTCATAATCATAATCAAAACAACCAATAGTATAATGACTCAGATCACTTGCACGCAAGTGTCCTCAAAGAAGAAGTTCACTCAGTGCATGCAAGGGAGGGATTCTACATAATTGCATTCAATATATGTATCATAAGCATGTAATTATAAGCAACATCACATCAACATCACATCAAGAACAAAATACACTAGTATTTATGTGGAAACCCAAATGGGAGAAAACCACATAATGTTTTCTTATATATATCAAGAATTCATTCATAGGAAGCACCAACTTCCCAATTATCTAGCTGCAACTGGAAGGAGGATACAACCCCCTATTTACAGGCTCCAACCTCAAGGAAGCTACAACTTCTAGAATTCTCTAGCTCCAACTAGAAGGAGGCTACAACCCCCTGGGTTCTCCGATTCCAACAATAAGGTGGCTGCAACCACCTAGTTCTCAGGATCCAACCTGAAGGAAGCTCCAAATCCCTCATTCTATGGAACCAACCGGAATGTGGCTATAATCCCATTTTCTGGCCCCATACTACTGCCCTGAAATATAAGTGTAGACCAACTGTCACTACCACAAGAAATTCCACTGTCACTGCCACTGTCACTATCACTGTGACTGTGACTCTCACTGTCACATCAACCTATCCAACCAATCACTGTCACAAAAACCTTCCCAACCGATCACCGTCACAACAACTTGTCCAACCAATCATTGTCTTATCCATGAAATCAGTTCCACTCTCATCCACATGTAAATCATGCCAAGATCACCAAGAGCATATTTCAAACCATATGCTCAACATGACCAACACATGCCTCTACCAAGCATGTACCAAGATCACCACATACCATCAAAAGATATGTGTCTCAACCAAGTACCAACCTATACCATGCATCAACCATGCATCAACCTGTACCATCAACC
This sequence comes from Picea mariana, assembly GCA_032191745.1. Lineage (NCBI taxonomy): Eukaryota > Viridiplantae > Streptophyta > Pinopsida > Pinales > Pinaceae > Picea > Picea mariana. The sequence continues at coordinate 47,368 of JASDQU010307614.1, forward strand.
ATGTACTATAACAAGTGCATCAACCATGCACCAAACCTGTATCACCACCTGTACCATACCATGTGCCAACCATTCACCTAAACCATGTACATCCATTAACACTTGTACCATACCATGTGCCAGCAATGCACATCAACCATGTCAATATCACCAATATGTGCCTCAAGCACTATGCCAACATCAAGTGTCCAACATGCATCTCAATCATGTGCCAAACTAAGAACCAAGCTATTTCCCCAACAAGACATGCATCCAATCATGTACCTCAAACCATGTTCCTTAAGTATGTTCCAAAAATGTGCCTCAAGTATGTATCAATATCACCGCGATATACCTATACTAATACATTTAAACAAATATCATATCACTAATGATATTCCTCATAAAGAAAGTACCAAAACATCACCAATAGATACCAACATCACAAATCATTTACCTCGGGTATATGCCTCAAACCATATGCCAATTTCTCAACCAACATACCAAACACATGCCTCAAGCATGCTCCACAAATCAACCATGTACCATCACCTAATCATAAAAAAAAATATAAAACATACCTCTTAACTCTGGAGTACCTGTAACATATGATCTCAGACCAACCTAGAAAATCCTCAGCTTCAGCACCCTAGTACCATCATTCTTCTCAATTCTGCAAGTGCCTCACTAGAAAGACACTCGTTGACCCACTAATATGCCTCGTTATAAATATATATGTAGAACTATGAGTGCCTCACTAGACAGATATGGGCTGACCTACGAGTGCCTACTCGATTAGGGTTTTAATAGAACCCTAGTACTCTACAACTCCAAAACTCTCGCACTTTCTCCGTTGCCTCAAACTTTTCATCGCATTCACCAAAAGACCAAAATTGACCATAACAAAATCACTAGATAGATATTCAATGTAAGTGTGTGAGTGTACTTGTGAATGAATCCTTGAGGGGTATTTATACTTTTTCTAGGTAACCTCTTCCCTTAAACTTAGGGATTTTAGATATTTCTTGTTGCAAACACTTTACCTTTTCATTCATTGACTTGTAACCAACTAGGGATTCTTGACCATTCTTTGGAGATTCCAACTTCACAAGGACATATCTACCTAACCATGAGGAACCATGTGGCATTCTACATATCACCAGAAATGACTAACGTGTACTATCCATCCATGATAGTATTACCTATAATTTCATTGTCCTTCATGTCCATATTCCCCAATCAACTTTGGGTCCCATAACCACACCTCCAAGGATACATGTAGACTACATCAAATGCACCCAACTAACTCACCATCAATATCTATCATACATATTTCAGTCATATTCCCAACATCTTTGGGCCTCTCCAAGGGTTAACATCAATATCTAAAGGTTTACATCAATATCTAAGGTATGACATCAATGAAAACCAACTGTCCAACAAAAACAACTCCCTAATTTACCAGCTACAATTGGAAGGAGCCTCCAACTCCCTAGTTTACAGGCTCCAACCTGAAGGAAGCTGCAACTTCCTGATTCTTTGGCTCAAACCAAAAGGAGGATACAAACCCCTTTCCTTTCCCCATCCTGTCGCCTTGAAATATAAATGTAGAGAAACTGTCACTACCACTAATAGTGTCACTAATATATCAATCAACCAATCATCCAACCTGTCACTGTCACTGTCATTATCACATCAACCTATAACTACCATTATCACATCAACCTGTAACCAACTTGTCATCCAACCTGTCACTATCACTGTGACTGTCACATCATCCTGTAACTACCATTGATACTCTATATCAACAAAACCATATCCACTTGCATAGACCATATGCCAATATCACCAAAAATATATCTTAACTAGTTGTCCAACAACACCAAACCACACCTCTAGTCATGTGCCAAATGTGTACCAAGCATGTGCCAATATCACCAACATACCATCAGAAGATATATGTCTCAACCTGTACCAACATCACCAAGATATGCATCCAACCATATACCTCAAGAATATACCAAGACCATGTGCCATATACCAAGCATCAACCATATACCAAATCAAGCATCAATTATGTACCTAAGTCTGTACCATATCATGTACCAAACCTATACCAAACCATGTACAAAACGTGTACCAAATCATGTATCAACCATGTACCAACACATGTACCATACCATGCATCAACCATGTACCATAACCTCAAACCATGTGCCTCAATCATGTGCCAACCTCCATAAACAATGTACCATGAGATGTGCCTCAACCATATACCATATCACTCATGATATGTATCAATCATGCCATACACCATATACCATAAGATATCAACAATGAAGTGCCTCAACAAGGTACCAAACAACCAAGATAATATACCAAGTATATGCCTCAACCATGCACCTAAGATGGGCCTCAAGCATGTGTTAATGCCTCAATAATATACCAAACACATCCTTCAAGCATGAAACATAACATCATCAACATGTAATTGTACCAGAGACCAAGATAGTCAAGAATGTACTTCTAACAATGTATCATATCACCAAAGTGTACCATACCATCATGTACCCTTATCACCATGCCTCAAGCATGTGCCATAAACAACATAAGCATAACCAATAATCACATAAGCATACTTGTAACATGTAGTCACCCTATTATATCAAGTCTCAGATAAAAATACATGTTTGGGTATCAACAACCAGGAAAAATCATCCTCAACTTTTGTCTTGTCCTCGTGGGACTAAGACCTCTTGTCGTGCGGGGCCTTGCGTGATAGGAACTAGGAAACTCATGGGGGTGCCTCGAGGGACACTAGTTGTTTGACCTGAGGTGTTCGACAAAATTAGGGTTTCCTTAGAAAAACCCACTCTCTTCTGCAATCCCAAAACCCCCTCACTTCTCACTCTTTTGCTACCTCAGACTTCGTCGTTGCAAACTTGTCAATAGATCACTTACTCACATAGAAGATATTCAAATAAACTTGTGTATAAATGTACTTATGAGATACTTCTTGAGGTGTATATATACTTTTTCTAAGTAACCTCTTTCCTTAACATTATGGCTTCATAAACTTTCTTGTTACAACCACTTTACCCTTTCATTAATTACTTGTAACCAATTAGGGGATTCTTAATCATTTTTCAGGGATTCCAACTTCATGAGGTCATAACTCCTAAATCGTGAAGAACCACGTGGCATAAAACCTATCGTTGGAAATGAAATGAAGAGGACTATCCATATATGAGGGTTTTGTATATACTTGAAGTGTTCTTCAACCTCATTTTCCTCATTCAACTTCAGGTTCCATAATCACACCTTCGGGGCTTCCTGTGGAATTTATCAAATACACCCATTGTATATGCTAACAACTGACTTACCATCAATATTTACCACAATTATGGGGAATATTGACTTCTCTAATGGTTTACATCAATGACAATCAACTTCCCAACAATTAACTCGAGAAGGGATACCATTGTCATTTGAAAGTAAACAATTCAATGGAAATGACTGGGTGAAATCTACATATGAAAAAGAAATGGAATCAATTTTAAATGCAATAAAAATGGCGACAATATATCACTGGGAGGAATTTTAAATTAAAGATAGACCATGACAACCTAAAGTAATTTTTGGAGAAAATATTGTCATAAAAAAAGCAACAAAAACTGGTAGAAAAAATGCAAGGGTTTGATTTTGAAATAATTTTAAAAAAATGAAAGTACAATGTAGTAGTAGATGTTTTTTATAGAATAGAAGAAGCCTTGAGTTTATATTCCATTACATTTTCCATTCCTACATGGTTGGAATATTCTTTCCATTAATAGTAAAATGACAATAGTACTAGATAGAAAATACAATGTATGAAGGAAGGGATGAATTCTATGGAACAACGGGAATGAAAGAGAGATATCCTTTGGTATAAGGGTAGATTATTTTTATTCCCTCAATCAAATTTGAAGAAAAAACATTAAGGGAGTTTCATGACTCTCATATGACAAGACATTTAGGCTTCCTTAAAACATATCAAAAGATCAAACCATATTTTTTGGTGGAAGGAATGAAGAAATATATTAAAAAAATTGCAAGAGAATGTTAGGTTTGTCAAAGAAATAAATGAGATATGGTAAAAATTGTAGGTCTACTTCATCCCTTACACATACAAAATCATGTATGGGAATAGATATCAATGTATTTCATTACAAGTTTACTAAAATCAAAACTTAAGGATGTCATTTTTGTTATAGTGGATAGACTCACAAGATTTGTACATTTTTGTGGAATTCAAAGTACATATACGAAAAGTCAAGTGGTAGAAGTGTTCATGAAGGAAGGTCATAGAATTATGGGTTTCCTAAATAATAGTAAGTGACAGAGATCCAAAATTCATAGGACATTTTTGGAAATAATTATGAAGGTGAGTGGAACAACACTATCTATGAATTCTACATATATCCACATAATGAAATAGTTAACAAATGTTTAGAGGGTTATCTACATTGCTATTATATAAACAAGAAATATCAATGGGTGAAGAGGATTCCTTTAGAGGAATGGTGGTATAATACCACCTATCACACATCTACTAACATGTCCCCATTTGAATCCCTTTATGGATATCCAACTCCCAGTATCTCATACTTTTTGTAGGATTGGTCCAAAGTATAGGAAATAGAGTCACATGTGGAGAAGACTAAAGAAAATTTGACAATTCTTAAGGAAAACCTTCAAATGGCACAAAATGCGATGAATCAACATGAATATCAACATCAAAGTGAAAGATAGTTTGAGGAGGTTGAATTGGTATTTTTTAGACTACAACCTTATAATAAATCTACTCTCAAACAAAGGAAGAATAAGAAATTAGCTCCAAAATTTTATGGACCCTACAAGATTATTTGCAAGATTGGACAAGTGGAGTATGAGTTAGATTTTCCTTCTTTGTGCATTCATAAGGTTTTTCATTTATCTTTCCTTAAACATTTTTTGGGATAAACTATGCCAGTGTAGATAGAACTTCTAGAATTAGATGAAGAAGGGAACTTGAGTATTGAACTAGAAAAAGTTATAGATCGTTGTTCTATATATTTTCTTAATAGAACCATTATGGAGTACATCATCAAGTGGAACAATATGCTTCCAAAAGAAGCTACATGCGAAAATGAGTAGTTCATGAAGAAAAACCATCAATTACTAGCTTCCGGGGAATTTTTTTTTAAAAGAGAGGGGTTATGTTAAGACCCTAAGGCCTATGTTAAGGCCCTAACAACCATTTATTGGTAGTTTATTAGTTATGATTAGGTAGGCTTAGGTTTGGTTACATCATGCTCACTTTATCTGTTATTTATAATAAAGGAGGTTCATTTGTATAGGAATCTTTCCTTGTAATGTAACATCCCCCAGCCCAACCAAGGGACATTATGGTGAGAAATACTCATAAAACTAAATTTATGCTATCTAATTAAATTTTTGTAGCTTTCAGCTATGAATTACATACATTTTTAGTTATTTTCTATTACTATTAAATACATGCATCTACAACATTCTAAATTATACATGAAATGCAAATAAGCAACTCAACATGGAAACATATATTCTTTCTCAAACACATAGTTCATGCACAACAAATTAAAACTCACAATACAATAGAAACAAGATTAAACACATATATTTTAATAGTAGTTATGCAACCGGTTTCTTGGGACGGATGTTCCACCCAACCATAGACTTGTTGTTCCAAATCTCAACAACAAATCACCCCTGAGATGAGGCCAGTAATCCAAAAAATATGGTGGTCTCTCATTGTCCACTCACATCTCAGAAATCCCACAAACCACTGATATTCGCATGCAACTATCTCTATTTTCCACCTTCTCTCTTCCTCTCGATCTGCCCAATGCAAGAAATGTACCCCTTCACTGATCTCAACCCCTTGATAATCCCATTTGTTTATCAAGGTCTCTTTGGCACAGGTAACCATGAATATCTCAGCCGAGAACTCAAGGGAAACTCACTACTAGGAAAACTACCAATAAATAACAACAACACTTATTGATTTAGTGAAACTCTCACGGTAGTTCACTCTTCAAGCCTGCCAACCTGACTCTTCAACCTTCAACTCTAATTACACTCCAAATTCTCTCCATCATTCTCTAGAATTCACCCTCCATGGCTGCACCAACTGCCAACTCTCTTTCTTTCTCTCTACTTGTTTCTCATGCACAAAAAATGAATGTGTAAAAATTGTTGTCCCAACCCATACAAATTTCCTCCCTTTGCCTTTCTTTCTTCACTCACATAAATATTGGCTTCTCACAGCTTATGGATTGGCATTCTAGACATATGGCTATGTAATTAGCCACTTCTTTCCTCATTCCTAGCTAAAAACATTGGCTTCTCAGCTGCAAATGTCTTCTGATATCCTGAGTGCCCTCCATAAGGAACATTGTGCATTTCCTTCAATACTACATCTTTCATATCATTGGAATTTGACACATATGCATTTCCTTTGCACATGATAATTCCATCTTCTTTTAGGTCATAATAATTAAATTTCTACTGGAAATTTCCTTCTTGTAATTTCTCTTTATTTTTATATATCACTGATTTGAATTTGTTGCTATGATAATATGATCTTTTAGATCATTCCTGTACATGATAATGGTTGCAAAATTCACTTCATGAGCTCTCTTGTTGAGTGCATCAACCACTTGATTTTCCTTTCCTTTTATATGTTTCATTTCAAAGTCATATTCACTAAGAAATTCAAGCCATATAGTTTTTTTGGCATTTAATGTTGGTTGTCCAAACAAATGTTTTAGACCTCAGTGGTCTATTATTAGCTCAAATTTCTTACCCATGAGGTAATACATCACATTTTTAATGCACGTACAATTGTTGCTAAATCCAAGGCATGTGTAGCATAATTCCTCTCATGCTCTTTTATTTTTATGGACTGATAGCATAACACATTATCATTTTTTCAAAGGACTCCACCAATCCCTTCTCTTCATGCATCATTGCATACACAAAAATCTTCATTTGGATCTGTAGTCTTAAATATTGGCACACTTGTCAAGATTTCCTTCAACTGCTAAAAACTCTCTTCACACTTGGAATTCCATTCAAACTTATTTCCCTTCTTTTGCAAAGAATTGATTGGACTTGCAATCTTTGAGAATCCTTTCATGAGTCTTTGGTAATAACCATAAATACCCATGAATGATTTGACCTATGTGACATTTCTTGGCGCTACCCCTCCTCTAATGGCCTCTATCTTCTTAGGATCAACTTCTATCCCTTTTGCTGAAATTAGATGCCCCAAATAGTAAATCTTTTTTTTATAAAAGATGAAATTACTTAGCTTATCATGCAATTTATTCTCTCTTAAAACTTTCAACACCATTCTTAAATGTTTCTCATGTTCCTCTTATAACTTAGAGTAGACCAGTTTATCATCTAGGAATACAGTTACAAAATTATCCAGGTACTCCATGAACACTCCATTCATCAGGCACATACAAATAGTTGGGGAATTTGATAGTCCAAATGACACTAATGTTAATTCATAATGTCCATATATTGTCCTAAACAATGTTTTGTTGATGTCTTCTTCCTTTATCCTCACTTGATGATAACTTGATCTCAAGTCAATATTCGAAAATATCTTTGCACCTTTTAGTTGATCAAACAAATCATCAATCCTTGGAAAATGATATTTGTTCTTTATGGTGACCTTATTTAGCTATCTAAAATCAATACACGACCTTAAGGTTCCATCTTTCTTCAAAAAAAAAGACTAGGGCTCCCCAAGGTGACACTCTTGGGCGTATATGCCCCTTCTTTAACAATTCTTCAAGTTGCATCAACAACTCGTTCAATTTTTGTGTGCCCATTTTGTAAGGTGTCTTAGACACTAGGGAAACTCCTAGCACCAAATCAATAGAGAAATTGATATCAATCTTTGGTGAAAATCCTAGTATTTCTGCAAAAACATCTTCAAAATATCTTAAGATCATATGGTGTTCCATGGATGCCTCTTCGATATGCGTCACAAAAAACTAACATCCCTTCCTGAAATCTCTCTAACAACTACAAATCTTGGAATGCCTTGAATTTTTCCTTCATGTCCTTCTTTATAAAGACATGTGATTGTCTTGTTGTAACAGTCTAGGACAGGATGGTGTTTTCCCAACAAATCCATGCTAATTAGATAATCATATGAACCCAGTGGTATGGTGTTTACATATACCTTTGTGTTGAGTCCATCCATGTGTATCAGATAGTCTTTAACCAACTCATTGATATTTCTCTTAGCCCTTGTGGCTAATTGAACTAACCAAGATTTCTTATATGCAGGACAAATTAGGAGCAATATGTATAGTTGGAAAGATGATGTAGTGAAGAACATGTTAGAAGAATTATTTGAGCAAGATTAGCAACATAAAGCCCTATAAAATTTGGGGAAAAAGGAGGCACACATTTGCTTGGGTATTAATAGTAAAGTGTTTTGTAAAGATTAAGACCTGATGGATAATCTAAAATATTTTCTCTTACCTATTTGACATCAATAAATTCTTGGATTTTATTTAATTAATACAACTATCAATTTTCATTTTTACTCAAATATAAATGGATTTATATATTTCCATTATTTTCATTTTGACAAGAATGCATGAGGCAAAGAGTCCCAATGAAGACATGAACACCAAGAAACTGAATATTTTAGGTAGAGGAACATATTTAACTACATGAGATAGACCATAATCAAGGAGTCCATAAGAGGAACAATCCCAAGGTAAGTGATGAAAAAATGTTACAAATGTAATTTTTCCCTAGTGATGGGGGGGGGGGGGGGG
>JASDQU010307614.1:56257-73074 GCA_032191745.1 Picea mariana
TTGTATAACTATTTATAAATCTTGAGGATGGGGTTGAAATCTCTTGTATTTTTCTTGTACTTATGTTGGATGCAGTATTTATAAATATGGAATAAAGGAAGACTCTAATTCATGGTCTATTCTTACAATTGTGCTTGGTTACTGATTATTTTCTGCAGATGTTATCAATTTTTCACTAATGTCAATTGGATATGTAGGAAATGATTATGAATGGATTATAAAATCAATTTTAGGGACATATTAATTGTCATATATATGCATATGGGTATGCTAGTATGGTTTCTTATTGAGAAATATGAGCTATTTATGTTTCCATAAGTAGAATCATATGCCTGCAATTGATCTTTGTTACTATTAGAATATGACTACATTTGCATAGTAGAATATGAATGCATTTAGGATTTAGTCTTTTTTAAATGAGAAATTCTCTCTTCAGAGAGAAATCCTTTTAGTTAGTGGCCACTGATCCCACATATCGGTGGATATTTCATGATTGGGACCTTCCACTAAGTAATCCTCCTTCATGTTGGAATGGGGCATTTTTCCCGTGTCACAATATTACCTTCCACCTCAATCATGTGGGATCGATAGTCTGTTTTTCTATTGTATAAGGTTGCATAAATCCTTGGAATGCTTCTCCCCATGTCTTCCATTGTATCAAATTGTTGAATGTTGTTCATAGTCCTCATCCTATCTCCCTTGTGAGTACAATCCTTGTGCATGTGGTCTCCTTCACATACCCAATATTTTATGGAATGTTGTATTGGCCTTTTCCTGAAGGAACCTATCATATTGGGATCATTTTGTGCTTTCTTCCCTTTCCTATATGACTATGAATTATTCCTAAAGAAAGGTGGCTTGAATCATTTCTTCTTTTGATCCATCTTACCTTTAGTTTCGTCATCCCAAGCTCTTTGAAAAGATGGCATTGTCTTACTTTGCTCATACAAATACTTAGATTTTCTTATGGATTCTTCCAAGGTTCTATGATCATCAAATTGGATTTTGTCATTGTAGAAAGAATGTATCCCGCTCAAAAGTATTTGGATTTTAACCTTATCATCCTTTATAAATCCAACATACCTCAACGATTCAAGGAACCTCCTCTCATACGCATCCATTGTCATGCTTCCAAGATTGAGTTCAAATAAATCTTTCATCTTATTGTCATAATAGTTCTCTGAAAAAAATTTCTTCTGAAAATACTTTTAGAACTCCCTCCATGAGAGACTCTTCTCATTAATGTTATTAACCTACTTGAGTTGATCCCAACACATAGATGTTTTTCTTTGAATATGTAAGTTTGCAATTTTGGCTTCTACATTTGATGGATGATTATGCAATTAGAAATATTTCCTCAGTCCCAAAAACCATGCTTATGCATATTATCCCTTACTATGCTCTCCATCAAATTATGGTGGATTGATCTTCTTGATCTCTCCTTGAAAAATATCCAACTCAGACCTTCTCCTTTTTCTTCTAACAGGTGACACACTTGGGTTTCTCTTTGACCATGAATGTGCATGTGTTTTTATAATTGAGTGCCCTGGTGAATGATGATGATGATGTCTAATAACAAACATTTATTTCCTATATCCTCTATGATCATCCTTCCCATCATGAGATCTGGATGCTTCTACTTTCCTTTCACTGGCTTCTTTCTTTGTGCCAGAATATTTATTAACTTTCCTCTACAACATATGCAGACTCTGTAGTATCTATTCATGAGCTCTCACCATCCGTTCATTGTCTACTCTATATCTCTGCAGTTTTTCTTGCAAGCTTCTCATAGTTCCAACCAACTCTATAGGCTCGACTCTACCCCTACATCCATTGGAATTTGTCTTTGTATTTCCCATGATGACATGTATACCTCTGATCTTATCCTCATTGTTGTAATAACCTAGTGCATCATCCATATCTCTTGTCCTCATATGGGAACCATGTATGTTTTTCCTATACCTCTAATTCTGCAAGAATGTGCATGCAACAATTGTTGTTAGAATTATGCATATCATAGGATTGTAATTAATTAAATTACATGTCATTCTTTCAAGTAATTTTATGATAAGTAAGGATGCATTGAAATTTGATTGTAAGTGTATAGATATATTATAGTTTCAATTATCTTTCAAACAACTATAGTTATGCCTCATTCTGAGTTCTAAGCCAAAAGCTAGCCTTCTGAAGTTTGTAGTTTCTTTATATTCAAGTATGCTCTGTTTTCACTATTGCAATTTATCTGAGAGACCATTTTCTTCCACATGTAGAAGAAAATTGGTCAGGAACCAGAAATGTTTTATATCAGGTGCAAATAGAATTCATTATTTTGAACAAACATAAGCTTTCATATTTTAAATTCGATGCTCCAATAGAATTTTGTATAAATATAGAATTGATGACTTGTAATTTTACACTTTCTCCAGACTTAGAATTTTATCTAAAATTGGCTATCTCCCAAATGGAGCAAACTGGGAAAAATTGCCTCATGACAAACTTATTTGAATTGATGTGTAGATGAAATGTTGACTACATAAAATTTTATGTAGATAAAATGTAGTTCCTGAAGTGCACCCAAAAATAGTGGATTTTGTCCCGTTTGAACATCCCCACACCAAATCCATTTGAATTTAGCTAGGATCCCAAATGGGTATCTTCATGCCTACTTTTTGAGCTCCCTATAAAAATTTTACCTTCGTTTGTGCTCTAGTTTCCAACCATGACCTAGATATTTAAAAGTCATTAATTCACTTTTTTTGGAAAATTTAAATAGAAATAAGTAGTGGCCCTCATTAGAATTCTTGTATCCCTCATTACTGCAGACACCCCCCTAAAATTTCATCCAATTCTGAGTAGAAAAACTCCTATTATGAACATAACAAGTTTTTGGCTCCAAACTTTTCTTTATAAATTGTCTATTTTTTCTTATGAGGAAACTTGGATGACATGGCATGGTACACAGACGATGATGTCCACACATCACCCCCTGATTTGGGCATGTCATCAACTTATTTTCTTCCATCGGTGATCTGCTCATTCTTCACATCATGAAAATGGTATCTTTGTCGAATTTGGATGATCCCCAATCATCGATGATTGACAAATTACAAAAGGGATTTCTTCAAGGGATTTCATCGAACCATGAAACTAAACTAGAATAAATCTGATTCGTCGGTCTAAACTTAGGAGTAATCCTAATCATCGATCCACTAAACCTTTCCAATCCCATGGATGAATCTCAATCATTGACTTCCCAAATCGAAAAGTGATCTAGAATATCCATTCCCTAACATATGAAACTCCATCGACGATCAATGATCGAATATTTTCTTTAAAATTGACTTGCAATACTTCACTGAATTTGCTGACCCGATCATTGGTGATTGGCGATTGATGTTTCTCCAATAAATGTGGCATGACATGTGTATGATGATGTGGCATGACACATGGACACTAACATGGTATGACATGTAGATGATGATGTGACATGACACATAGATGTTGATGTGATAGGACACATCATCCTCCTCTTTTCCCTTCATCGATGATTGGTGATCTCTCTTCCATCGGTGATCAGTGGTTTCTTTTGATGAGAAAAACACTTCATCGATTTTGTTGTCTCAATCATCAATGATCGATGATTGGTGATTTTCTTTAGTGAACCACTTTGCCTATTTTTCCTACCTGGTCATTGGTGATTAACAATTTCTCTAGGTGAATGAACCACTTAACCAATTATATTGACCCGATAATCGACGATCAATGATTTCTTTCTAAAATTCCATTCAATATTCACCAAACTCTAAAACTTAGAAGTTTTTCTGAGACTCGCGTTAGATCTAGGTCATTGATTTATATCAAATTGATCTCAATCAACAATTTATTAAACTCTCCAAACTTCTCCAAACCGACAATTGAACCTTGGTCGTTGATTCCTAATGTTTAAATGATCTAGGCAATTGATTCTTCAACTTCTTCAGTAGCAATTAAAACACAAAATCTGACCTTTCTAGTTGAATTTTAACTTTGCAAACTATAGATTGATTCCCTTGATCATCTCTCCGACAATTTTGAGGGAAATTGCGACCTAAAGTTTCTCATAAATCTAGGGATTTCACTCCGGTTTCAAAAGTTTCCTCAAATTGTCATAGATAAAACTCTACAACAACACATTTACCCAATTTGCACTAGTATTTGGCCCATATGGTTTTGGTGTTGAACCAAAATCTCTAATACCATGCTGTAGTATTCCCCACCCCTAAACTCAATAATTTAATTTTTTTATGATACCATTAAAATTAATGCAATGCAACATGCTAAACCACTCATGTGTCTAGCAACATTATAAATACAAGAACGCAGTCCCATTAAACATTCACACAACATCATGTATATTGATTAAAACTCAGAGTAATCACACAACAATTGATCCCTTAATTAAACACAATGCATTGAGGATTTACATGCATAAACAAAATTATGGATGTAGCCAATTATACAATACACAACAACATATAATTTACTAAAGAACATAGTATATGCATAACAAATAAAACCCAAAAATATTAACAATGTAACATAAATAAATACTTATCTTTTAAACCAAAAGTGCAATCAGTTGCATGGGATGGAGGTTCCTCCCAACTGATATTTGTTGCTCCAAATCTCAACAATAAATCACCCCCTAGCTGGGGCTATGAATCCACAAGAGAGGTCTCTACTTTCCACTCAAAACTAAATTCTTCCCAGAACAACTACTTTTTCCTAAATCTATCCCAATACTCCAACTCTCTTCCCCTCAACCTACACAAACCAAGGAATATGATCCCCCTTATCTACACTGTAGTTCCTCAGGACTTCCCACTTCCCTCCATGGATCCAACATAGGTTGGTTGGGAATCTCTCTTGTTGGGGACTCCAAGCATGTAGATTGTAAGGAAAAATCATAAAAACAAGTTCACTGTTGTAGGGTATTGTCTCACATAGAATCTGTAACATCCCTGGCCACCCACAGGCCGGTCAATGCTACTATGCAGAAACATTCTCATAAATTTAAATATAACATGCATATTAAATCTAATTAACAGATTTAATTAAACAGTACAGAGTAATCACCATATTACTGTTAACATATAGAAGTAATGTAATTAATAGTAATTCATAATTGCAACAGAATACATGATAATATTGCAAAGCATCACAAACATGCATTTTAATTAAAATTAAACACATGAATATACTTATCTTTGAAACTATAATAACTCCACCAACCATGTGCAGACCTTCCACGAACCTCCCAGCCTTATACCACGCTACTCATCACGCTCAACAGTAGGTCACCCCCAAGATGGGACAAAGCTCCACCCAGGGCAAGGGAATCCTAGACTAGGCTGAGGTTACAAGAAAACTGCACAATACAACCATAAGGATTCTCTCAAGGAGCCTTCTTACGCCCACTACTCATAGACTCTCATTTCCCACATGCCTGTTCCACCTAGGAGTATACACCTTCACAAGCACAGTCCATCAGTGCTTCACCTCCCTCTATGGGTCTCAACAACAGGTCGGATCAAGAATTCTCAGAGCTCCATAGCTGATGTTGGACTTTCTCTGAGAGAAAACCACTTCCTAGTAGACTCTCTCACTTGGAGAGAGTTGCTCACAAGCCTAACAACCTGCCTCTTCTACAACGGGCCTGACAACCCAGTTCTTCAACCAGTTTTCAACTCAATTCCTGCAAGTTCAGCATCACAACAAAAACAACATCTTTCAGCTAACTCACGGGTGACAACAACAACAGGAAAATTGGGTGTGGGCATCCAAAAAAATGGAAACAGGTCACTAAGACATAGCAAGGTTCAGGTAACACTGGTTTCAGGATGCGTGACAAGAAATCCACGTAGAGATCAAACACAAACTCGACGGTTCAGACAGAGGGTGTATCAGCTTCTCAAGGAAACATCACAGGCCTTAGGTTCCAGAGTTGTGTGAGGGTATGCATGCAGAGATCAGACAGAATTCTCGGTTTCAAATAGCCAACGACAGAATGGAGGAGGAACCCCAAACTCAGTTGACGCTTCAGCTTTTAACCGCATCTGCCTAGGTCGACACTTGTCCTCTTGGAGCTGCATGCATTCCCTTTTGCACACTTGGAGTTGCATGCGTTGCCTCTCCTAGGACTTAGGATAAAAACATGTTTTTTCACACAACTTTAGAATAATAATAAAATATTATTCTCAAGGACTTAAGCCCCTAAGATTAGCCCCTCTTTCCAACCTTTCAGACCCTTTTCCCTTACCCACCCTGTGGAAGCTTAGTTCCCCATCACTCTTTCTTCGTGGTCGGTCTGCATGCAGCGATGTTCATATATTATATTAATGATTTGCATATTTACATATACAAAATTAGGCTTCTAGCCTTAATACTTAGGCTCTCTTGCCTAATAAACACATAATCCCACCACCTTATCAATACTTGGCTCACCAGCCTACAAAACATGATTTACAATTCTTAAACATGATTACAATAGGGCTCATCCTTGGGGATATTACAATCCCCTCCCCTTATTTTTGCATTGTCCTCGGTGCAATTTTCACAGAGCATCAACAAGATTTTGAAAATATTCAAAAAGATGTGGGTATTCTGCCCTCATAGCATCCTCATGCTCCTATGTCGCGTCCTCAGGACCGTACCAAGTCCACTGAACCTTTACAAGCCCTATGGCTCAATTCCAGAGTTGTTTTCTTTTCTGGTCCAATATGCTCACAGGATGCACTTGCAGGACACCTTCTTGCTCCACTTGAATCACATTCCAATCAATTACATGATTAGTATCAGGTATATATTTCTTAAGAAATGAAACATGAAACACATTATGTACAGTCATGGATGCAGGTAATGCAAGCATATATGCAACTAGCCCAATCCTTTCTAGGATTTCAAATGGCCCACAAAATCTGGCTACCAACCTGGTGCAACTTCCCAACTTTAGGGAACTTCTATTGGCTTTCACTTTTAGGAAAACATGCTCTCACACTTTAAACTCTATGTGGGTTCTTCTTTTATCAGCATAACTTTTCTACCTGTCTTGGGAAATTTTCAAATTCTACTTAATTTTTAGCATCTGTTCTTCCATTTCCTTGAGGAACTCTGGCCCAACTACTGCCCTATCAGCTGGATTATCCCAGCTTACTAGAGTATTGCACTTTCTTCCATAAAGTGCTTCAAATGGGCTCATCTTCAATGATGCTTGATACCCATTGTTGTAGGCGAATTCTACCAAATGTAGGTAGTCTTCCCATTTCGATGGTTTGTCCATCACATACATCCTTAGTATGTCTTCTATTACTCGATTCACCCTCTCTGTCTTCCCATCAGACTCAGGATGATAGGGTGTACTAAATTTCAAATTCGTTCCAAACCCCTTGAATAACCCTTTCCAAAAATTTGAGGTAAATTTCAGGTCTCTGTCAGACACAATTGTCTTGGGAATACCGTGCAATCATGCTACTTCCCTCATAAAAATATCAACAACATCCGCTGCCTTGTGAGTAGTCTTTAGTGGAATAAAATGGGCAACTATCGTAAGATTTTCCACCACCACCATGATGGAATCATGCTGCTTGCCTGTTCTGGGAAATCCTGTGATGAAATCCATTATCACTACCTCGCACTTCCACTCAGGAATGGGTAAAGGTTGTAGCAAGCCTGCTGGGTGCATGTTCTCAACTTTAACCTTCTGACACTCCATACATCTGGTGATGTATTCAACAATCTATTTCTTCATACCTGGCCAAAAGTAATGGCTCTTGATTGTTGCCACAGTTTTTTGATATCCAGGGTACCTTGCATAAGGCACGTTATGCATTTCATGCAAAATCATAATTTTCAAGTCCTAGACATTAGGTACATAAATTCTGTTCTTGTACAAAAGTATTCCATCAACCTGTAATTTATAAATCTCCACTTTCTGTGGCATATTACCTTGTTGTAGCTTTGTTACCAAATCCCTGTACTGCAAATCTGTATTTTCAGCCTCTGAAATTCTACTTTTAATATTAGTTCGGTACATGCTAATGGTTGTAGCATGTAATTCATGCACTCTCCTGCGGAGTGCATCAACCACTTTGCTCTTCCTCCCTTTGATATGCTTGATATCAAAATCGCACTCACAGAGAAACTTCAACCACCTACTCTGCCTAGCATTCAAGGTTGGTTGATCAAACAAATACTTCAGACCATAATGGTCTGANCAAACAAATACTTCAGACCATTATGGTCTGTCCTCAGTTCGAACATCCTTCCCATGAGGTAATGCCTCCATTTTTTTAGAGCGTGTGCTATGGCTGCCAACTCCAAATCATGAGTTGCATAGTTCCTTTCATTCTCTTTCAAATTTATGGATTCATAACAAATTACGAATCCACTCTGATTTAGGACTCCTCCCAGTCCTTCTTTGCATGCATCTGTTCAAACCACAAAATATTCATTTGGATTTGCAATCCTCAAGATTGGAGCACTGGTTAACAGTTGCTTCAACTGCTAGAATCTTCTCTCACAATCCTCTATCCACTGAAATTTCTTCTCCTTCCTTTGCAAGGAAGTGATAGGGTGAGATATCCTCGAGAACCCTGTGATAAAACTTCTGTAATAACTAGATAGACCCATAAGGGATCTGACTTCCTTCACGTTCTTTGGCGCTGACCATTCTCTGATGGCCTCAATCTTCTAATGATCTACAACTATCCCATCCTTCGAAATAATATGCCCCAAGTAATGGATATGCTCCTGATAAAACGAGCACTTGCTCAACTCGGCATACAGTTGGTGCTCTCTTAGCACCTCCAACACCATCCTCAGATGTTGTTCATGCTCTTCCTCTAACTTGGAATACACCAGAATGTCATCCAGGAATACTATGACAAACTTGTCTAGATAGTCCCTGAATACACCATTCATCAGGCACATGAAAACAACGGGTGTGTTCGACAACCCAAACGGCACCACTGTGAACTCGTAGTGACCATACCTTGTTCTAAAGGCAGTCTTGCTGATGTATTCATCCTTTATCCTTACCTGGTGATATCTTGACCTGAGATCTATCTTCAAAAATATCTCTGCATCCTTCAATTGATCGAAGAGGTCATCAATCCTCGGCAGAGGATATTTGTTCTTTACAGTTACTTTGTTCAACCATCTGAAATCAATACACAATCTTAGTGTCCCATCCTTCTTCTTCATGAACAGGATCGATGCACCCCAAGATGACACACTTGGGCATATGTACCCCTTCTTTAGAATCTCTTCAAGCTGCAATTGCAACTCTTTCATCTCTGGCATACTCATTCTGTAAGGAGATTTCGAGACTGGAGCTGCTCCAGGCATCAAGTTTATAGAGAAATCAATATCTCTCTTCAGAGGTAGTCTGGGTACCTCCTGAAATACATCTTCAAACTTCTTTAGTACCACATGATCTCCAATCTTTGATACTTCATCCTTAGATGCTTCCTCCACATGGAATGCAAATAATTGATAGCCTTTTCTGTAGCACTTCTTCAGCTGCATTGCTGAGATTTCTCGGATAGCAAAAACTCTGGGAATTCCTTGGACTGTTTTTTGATTCCCTTCCTCATCCAGGGAAGTGAATGCCTTGTTATGACAGTCCAATATGGCATGGTGTTGGTCCAACCAGTCCATCCCAATTTCACAATCATAAGAACCTAAAGCCAGAACGTTCAATTCATCCTTTGTGCTCAGTCCATTCATGTCTACAGGACAGGACTTAACCAACTCAGTGACTCTCCTCTTGGTTCTTGTATCCAGCTGCACTAACCAAGACTTTTCATATTTTCTTCTTGACAAATGCAAACTTTCCATCACTCTAGGATCTATATATCTCTGGCTAGCCCCTGAATCAATTAAAATAGTGAAGGGATGGTTATTGATCATACCTTCCACTTCAATCATGTGTGATTGAAATTCATCTTGCTTGTTATCTAGGGCTTCATAGATCCTTGGAATTCTACTGCCCATGTCCTCCACTGTTTGAGCTTGTTGAACATTATGGATAGCTCTCACTTTTCCATTTTTATGGGGACAATCTCTGTACTTGTGGTTCCCTTGACAGCCCCAACACTGAATGGGTGTCTGTCTTGGCCTTTGTTCCCCTACGTCATCCATTCTCGGCTCTCTAAACGATGGTTGTCCTTGAGGACTGTTTCTGAAAAAGGGAGGTTTGTTTCCCTTCTGCCTCTACTCTTTCTGGAATTTCTTCTTGTCATCCCAAGCCTTTCGAAAAGTAGGCTTTTCTCTTTGTTTCTCATACAACCATTTTTCTCTTCTTATCATTTCTTCCATAGTCTTATGGTCATCATACTGAATCTTGTCTCCAATGGAAGGTGGCAGTCCACTCAAATACCTTTGAATCTTGACAGTCTCATCTTTGATGAATGGAACATACTTCAGTAATTCCAAAAACCTTCTCTCATATTCATCAATGGTCATGCTACTGATCTTGAGTTCAAAGAACTCTTTCATCTTTCTGTCATAGTATCTTTTAGTCAAGTATTTCTTCTCGAAATACCTCTTGAATTATTTCAAAGTGACATCTTTCTCTCTAATGTGCTACACCTGCACAAGTTGATCCCACCACATAGATGCTTTTCCTTTCAGTTGATACATTGCAATTCTTCCTTCTGCATGAGAGGAATAATTCTGTAGTTGGAAATATTTTCTCATGCCAAGCAACCATGTTTTGACATCTTCCTCCTTCTTTTGTTCTCCATCAAACATTGGAGGCTTAATCTTGTTCATTTCGCCTTTTAGTTCATCCACTCCAGATCTCCTGTGCTTTATGGTAGGAGATGGGCTTGAACTATTGTGTGCCCTCCTCTTGGAGTGACCTTGGGAGTGATGATGGTGTTTACCAACACTCCTTGATCTTCTTCCCTCAGAAGTCGGGTGACTCCATGTTTTTCTCGAGTCTCTCTCCTAGTCCAACTTATTTTCTATTCTCTCCAGACTCTTTATCAACTTTAAGTTGACTTCACCTTGTTTATCCTGAGCTTTCCTAAGCTTTCTGCTATCTCTTCATTGAGTTTGGGCATCTTTCTACAACTTTTCAATGATCTTCATCATATCCCCTTCCTTATCTATCTCTTCTCCATGCCCATTGGAGTTGGACCCTTCAACTCCCCAATGAACATCCATCCCTTTAGCTTCGTTCTCTGAAATGGAAGCATTATGTGTCTCTTCCATTTATTTTGCACTCAATGGCAATTATACTCGGTTCTGGCACTCGCTAAACTTCTGCAAACACAATGTGTAGACAACCGGAAATTTTCAGGCCATTATTCCTTAACAAATCCCACAACATTCATAAACAAATTTAAATTAAGAAAATTTTCAGATGTCATGAATTTTCCGAGCTCTGCTCGACTCTGTAACAATCCTTCGAGCTCTAGTGCCTTCTCTCTTAATCCCCAACCCACGTGATCACAGGTCGTGACGACTCACTTAGAAAAAAGGGCTCTTCATGACTTCACATTTCGGGAGGTTTCAAAGCACTTCCCAACAACTTCCCAAGTTTCAAACTAACTAACTTGTGATGTAGGGAGGATCAACTATCCACGTCTACGTAGCATCCAACAACTGGCACTCACAGTGGAACCTCAGGTGTCTAAGTTCCGGGACTTTGAAATTTCGGAAGATTTCACATCCACACACCCCAATCCATTAATTCTCGAACACTCCCACGTCACCTTAGGTGACGTTATCACGTCACATCACTTAACGTTTTCCCAATTGCAGGGGCATGCAATGTTGGTTTGGAGCAACCCACCTTTCGTCCCGCAATTCTCCTGACGCTGACACATAACCCCTCAGAGAAACCACATTTTGGATTGTGGGACTACGTTGGAGAATTATCTTTCATGCAACTTGGGTCCCCAGAATACCTCCTGGCCGTTTATCTTGATGTATCATGATCAACGCCACTTTGTGTCCTCCAACTTTTAACTATGTTACGTAACCTCGGGCCCCACTAACCTCAGGCTCACATAACCTATTTTATGTAGCCTCGGGCTCACATAGGATGCCACATGGTGGAATTCTAGTGACGTCATCCAACCCCACCACGTCTACTCTTTCGTTTTGGAATATCGGGCTTCGGGAGTTTGTGAAACAACACATCCCATTCTCCTGACAACCGAACTCCTGAAAGCACAAGATTCCCTTCTGCTTGATCCAACGATCAAGATATTTTCTCCAGATATACGATATAGATCTTCATCGGGACTTTGAGGTTTCGGATTTCGGGCGTTTGTGCCTCCACACACCCTGCTTCTCTTGATTTCCGTAATACAAAGTTTTTTCAGGATAACCCTCCCGTACCTTCTCCAAATCTGATGGTCGTAAATAATTTCCTTTTCATCTGAACAAATCCTTTGGCTCCCACACTCCAAGTGTTGAGCTCTCTCTCTTTGTGGTCAGATACCACGTGGTTGTGGTTTTATTCTACCACTACTCCTCATGAGCTTCGTATCACGACCAAGTAACCCCTTGGCACTCAGAAACATTCTGAGGTCCGAAATTAGTCCTCCAGACAAAATTTCCTCTCGAATCTTGGGGTCCAAAGACCACTTATCTGGCCCATCCAGGCTCAATGTAGAAATATGTATCTGATACCATATTGTAACATCCCTGACCACTCACGGGCCAGGCAATGCTACTATGTGGAAACATTCTCATAAATTTAAATATAACATGAATATTAAATATAATTAACAGATTTAATTAAATAGTACAAAGTAATCACCATATTACTGTTAACATATAGAAGTAATGGAATTAACAATAATTCATAATTGCAACAGAATACATGATAATATTGCAAAGCATCACAACCATGCATTTTAATTGAAATTAAACACATGGATATACTTATCTTTGAAACTGTAATAACTCCACCAACCACGTGCAAACCTTCCACGAACCTCCCAGCCTTAGACCATGCTTCTCAGCAAGCTCAGCAGTAGATCACCCCTGAGCTGGGACCAAGCTCCACCCAAGGCAAGGGAATCCTAGACTAGGTTGAGGTTACAGGAAAACTTCACAATACAACCGGAAGGATTCTCTCAAGGAGCCTTCTTACGCCCAATACTCACAGACTCTCATTCCCCACATGTTTGTTCCACCCGGGAGTATACACCTTCACAAGAACAGTCCATCGGTGCTTCACCTCCCTCTCTGGGTCTCGGCAATAGGCCGGATCAGGAATTCTCAGAGCTCCGTAGCTGGTGTTGGACTCTCTCTGGGAGAAAACCACTTCACAGTAGACTCTCTCACCTAGAGAGAGTTTCTCACATGCTTGAAAACTTGCATCTTCTAACATGGGCCTGACAATCCTATTATTCAACCAGTTTTCAACTCAATTCTCGCAAGTTTAGGATCACAACAACAACAACAACTTTTGGTTAAGTCACGGGTGACAGCAGCAACAGGAAAATTGGGTCTGGGCATCCAGAAAAATTACAACATGTCACTAAGACACAACACGGTTCAGGTAACATTGGTTTTAGGATGTGTGACAAGCAATCCACGTAGAGGTCGAACACAGACTCGACGGTTCAGATAGAGGGTGTATTGGCTTCTCAAGGAAACATCACAAGCCTCAGGTTCTAGAGTTGCATGAGGGTATGCATGCAGAGATCAGACGGAATTCTTGGTTTCAAACAACCAATGGTAGAATGGAGGAGGAACCCCAAACTCAGCTGACGCTTTAGATTTTAACCACATGTGCCCAGGTCAACACTTTTCCTCCTGGAGCTGCATGCGTTCCATTTTGCACACTTGGATCTGCATGCGTTGCCTCTCTCAGGACTTAGGATAAAAACACGTTTTGTCACACATCTTTAGAATAATAATAAAATATTATTCTCAAGGACTTAATCCCTTAATCTTAGCCCCTCTTTCCAACATTTCAGCCCCTTTTCCCTTACCCACTCTATGGAATCTTAGTCCCCCATCACTCTTTCTTCATGGTCGGTCTGCACACATCGATGTTCATATATTATATTAATGATATGCATATTTACATATACAAAATTAGGCTTCTAGACTTAATACTTAGGCTCTTTGTCCTAATAAACACATAAGCCCACCATCTTATCAATACTTGGCTCACCAGCCTACAAAACATGATTTACAATTCATAAAAATTATTACAACATGGCTCATCCTTGGGGATATTATAGAATCTCACTCTGTGAGCCTCACAACCTTCTTCTTCATGCATTTGAAGCTCCATAATAGCTAGCACACATGCTCATTATGGCTTCCTTCAATCTCCAACACTCTGCTCTCCATTGCTGTCCCAAAAATTGGTTGTAAAAACTTCTCTCCTTTCCCATACAAATTTTCTTTTCCCATGTGCAAGTTGACTCTCATATTCTCCAAGGTTGATTGTACTCAGCTCCCATGCTCTCATTGACTATGTAAAGTGACTTTTCACACCCACCCTCTTACACATGTTTAATGATTGGGTATTGGATACATTTAATAAGAAATTAGAAGTTTTATACAAAATAATAATTTTAGAGAGCGAGTTTGGATTAATACCCATGAATATTCCCCCCTTGGACTGCTCTCTTAGACATTCCCATCTCTTCTTGAAACATAGCCCCCATTACTTTGTCTGTGTCCATCTATAGTCAGTGTTACATTTAATCTTATTATCATGATATGTAATGTTTACATATTTCATATTCAGGCTTGCGGCCATATATCATATTTACAGTATACATTGCTAAACTGGGAATAAAAAATGGATATGTTACACATGACATACAATATGACCCAAATATTTCACTTTTTGAACCCCAACAGAAAACTTGGAAGGATTTGTATATAGTTGTTTCTCTTCCAATAGTTTTAATACCATGTTAACATGTTGTACATGCTCTTTCCAAAACAATTTGTAGATTAGTGTATCATCAAGAATACTAACACAAATTTTCTAAGGAAGGGTTTGAAAATATAATTCATCGAGACTTGAAATGTTGAAGGTACATTAATAAGGAAAAATGGAATCACCAAAAACTCATAATGATCCTCATGTGTTCTAAAGGCTATATTGGGGATTTTTGTTTCCTCATTCTAATTTGATGATATCTAGAACAAAGATCCAACATAGTAAACAAAATTGCTCCTTTCAATCCATAAATGACATGAATATGAAACTTATATTCAATGGTCATTTTGTTGAGTTGTATATAATCTGGACACATATGCCATGGAACTTCCTTTTTTTGAACCATCACCACAAGTGAAGAGAAAGCACTTTCGATAGGTTGAATGATTCTAGTCTCTAACATTTCTTGAATCATACACTCAACCTCACTCTTTTGTGCATACGGATACTTGTAATTCCTAATGTTAGGCAATACACTTACCGGTTGCAAATGAATATCATGGTTATGATGTCAAGTAGGTGGAATACCCTAAGGCATTTCTTCAAATACCTTGGAATGTTTGTCGATAACATTTTGGAGATCCACTGGAGTGAAGGGTCTAGATGTTTGAAAATCTAGTGAGAAAAATTGTGAAATTACACCATGGTGTCCCTTTTTGAGTAATTTTGTCATGTTGTTAGAGCTTATGACTTTAGAGGGTTTCCCTTGGATACCTATGAGTTCAATTTCCTTTCCTTCTAAGGATAATTTCAAGAACAATTTCTAAAAATTAACAACCATTGTTTTGAATGATTGTAACCATTGGACCCCTAATACAACATCATCACCACCCATTTGTATCACTATCATTGGACTATCCAATAAATACTCCCTCGTAGCGAGATTAATACTATGGAACTTCCCTGAACAAAATAAATTGAGAAGTTTTGCTAATTTAAATTAATGAACCTATGGGTTCTACTAGAAGAAATCGACACTATTACCTTTTTCTTTTTGATATATCTTTCTATCTTGAGGGTTTATGGAGTACTCATGCAAGCCAATGAAAGACAAGATATGGTTGGAGTAGTTTCTTCTAGTTCTATATATTGCAATGTTTCCAATTCTTGATCTTGTTCTTCTTCATCGTGTATGTAGAATAATTTCTTCTCACCATATTTATGCCCCTTACTATACTTTATATCATAATTGAAACATATCCCTTTTTCTCTTCTTTCATCCATTTGTTGAGGTGTCAATCTTGTAGGTTGAGTGAGATTGGGAGAGGGAACATGGTGCTCTCTATAGTTGTTAGTGGACACTATTCCAGTATCCATATTTTTACTTTCAAATTTCCTGGCCACACTAAAAGAATGCTCTAGGGATTTAGGTTCAAAGAGACACAAATCATGTTGAATGCTCTCCTTTAAGGTGCCCATACAGAGATATAATAAATTTTCCTCTTGAATTTTCTTTACCCCGAGACTTAATTTTTGGAATTGTCGAATGTGCTATGTAATTTCACCTCTTTGTCAAAGATTTACAAATTGAACAAGAATTTATTAATGCTCTTAATATCCCCATAATGTGATATGAATTCATCTATAAAAATGGACCAACAGATATTTCAATCCTTTTTTCGTTCACAAGTGTAACACACTTGCTACTAAACCCAACAATTTAAATGTGATACACATTAAACTAAATGAATGAATCATGAAAAAAACACATATGCATCTAATAGAATTTTTAAAAACATGAATGAAACCAATTAATCATGTACATTTAGTTTTAAACACAAAGTATAATGCACAACAATTAAAACCCATATATAAAAATAGTGAACAAAGATAAAAAAAAAAAAAAAAA
>JASDQU010307615.1:0-11314 GCA_032191745.1 Picea mariana
CTTTTGTCAACTGTTCCTGTTGACTGAGACTCAATTCAGATTTGATGTATAGGCATCTACCTGGGCTAAGTTCTACTGGAATGGTATGTGGCCCTGAGTGTTCAGAAACACTGAAAACCATGGATGGTGAAAATGAGGAAAATAACTCACTTCGTTCCTGAAAATCCTCTCTGAAAATATGACCATATTGCAGATAGGTCTATGGGAACTCAACATTTTCTGTCACAGAAAGAAACTGACTTAAAATGTCATCCTCTGTAGGTTCTTGCAGTGCATGGATCTCATCAACAGAAAACAAAGATTCTTCATCCTCATTCTCAAAATAGGGACACTTCATCCAACATAATTCTTCTGTAACAGGCCAAGCAGGTGGAAACAGAGTAAGTTTCTGTGAAGAAATGCCATTTGAGATAAACATATCCCCACCACGACATCCTATGAAAGCATTGGCTGTGGCCAACCAAGGTCTCCCTAAAATGATTGGATGGCCTTTTGTGGGGTCCCTTGAGTGAATAATCATGAAGTCAAAAAGATATTCCCACGAAGATAAAGTCACAAGGATGTCATTAAGAACTCCAGCAGGTTTTATAGTGGTTCTGTCAGCTAGTTCAAGAATTGTAGGAGTAGGGCGAAGGAATTGGTTTAATTGTAATAGTTCCACTGTGTTGTTGGTCATTATATTAATGGCTGCACCTAGATCAAATAAATTATTACCAATAGACACATTGTTGATGGTCACTGAAACTATTGGGTTCCCTGGGTTGGCATACTTTACAATTTTAGGTGTTTCAGAAATATGATTTGATAGCTGTCCTACTAGGTGTATTGTGGGTGGATCTTTTTGTTTCCGACCTGGTTTCTTAATGCAGAGTTCTTTGATGGTTTTGGCATAGATGGGAACATCTTTGATGTCCTATAATAATGGAATCTTAACACAGACATTTCTCAGTTCAGTCATGATGTCAAACTCAGATTGCACAATTGGTTTTTCAATGAGCAGCCTTTCAGGAAAAGGAGGCGTTTGGGGGACCTGAGTTTGTGTGCTCTGTTGTGATTCAAATTTTTTCTGTTTTGGAATGATAACATATTTCAAGGGTGTCTCATCCGATAAATTTTCTGTAGGCTCATCTTCATGTTCTTCAATAATTACCTTTGGTGTTGTTTTTGTTATGGGCTGTCTTTTATTTAAAAATTTTCCAGATCTCAGTTGTACTTCTTGTATAGAAACAGGGTTTATGTTGTAAGCTGGATAATTCTGGAAATCAGCATTATGGAGTGGTAGAGGTGGTCTGTGGTTAGGTTTTGGAATGGGTTGAGCAGGCAGAATGGTAGGACGTGGTGGATTCTGAGGCTGCTGAGGGTTTTGTGGAATGGGTGGCAATGGAGGTGGAGTAAAACCAGGCAATAGTTGTTGCATGTTTGGAGGATACTGCATGCATGGATTCTGGGGCATTGGTATTGCATGCTGCTATTGATTATTTCCAAAGTTCAGATTTCTCCATCCCTGGTACCAAAGTTGAGCAGAGACATTTTGTGGAGGTCAATTTGGCCAGTTCCATGGGTGTTGTTGTTGTTGAGAGAAGGGAGGATAATAGTTGGAAGATTGTGGGGGTGGTTCCTGATATGCATTTGCATTTGGATTTCTAGGCTGCCAAGGCTTCTTAGGTGCAGATTGAGTCCCTGGAGCTTCCCCTCCCTTAAATATTGCTTGCAATCTAGGTAAGGATGGACAGTCTTCTGTTTTGTGATTTTCAGTACATATTGCACATACAAAAACATTATCCAAAGGACATTCTCGTAAGGGATGCCTTTTTCTGCATTTTGGGCAAAATATACTTAGGACAGGGTTTTCCTCTTCCTGCTTTTTCTTAATCTTCAAAGTGTCTAATTGAGAGCCAATTGTTCCTAGAAGGTCTGTTTTAAAATTTTCCAAAAGGTTTCCCAATTTGGCTTTAGTAACTCCACTAGATGTGGATGTTTTGGTATTTCTGTTGACCGGTTCTCTCACACTTTTTGCAGCTTTCCCTTTACTTATTGAGTAAGTTCTACAGAGTTCACTAATTGCTTCAAAGTGTTTTTGATAAATGTCTCCTGAAGCCATTAAATTGAGGGTATCAATATATTCCTCCAAAACTCCTTTTAAGAAAAGAGTCTTGATTGCTTCATCTTGGAGATCAGTATATTTAGATTTTTGAAGGGTAAAGGTAAATTTTTCTAGAAAATCCTCAAGGCTTTCTTCATATTGTTGTTGCAGTTTGAAGATGTCATTCCAAGAATCCTTGGTTCTGCAATAGTCCTGGTACTTCTTTAAAAAAATTTCCTTCATATCTTCCCAAGATCTAATGTTGTATTCTCCCAAACTCATGAACCAACGTAGTGCAGAATCTTTCAGGGTGGCAGGAAATAATTTCAGTTTGTGCGCGTCCTGGAGGTAGTTATAACTTCTGCACAGGATGTCAAACTCAAACAGAAAGACATCTGGGTCCTCACTATTTTTCCCATGGAAGGTTGGTAGTGCTGAAAGTGGGATATTTTTCATATTGACATTCTGGACCAAGTCCAGAATAGGAAATCCAAAGGTGGTTTCTGAACCTAACTCATTCTCTACCTGTTCTTCCCCTTCATTTTCAATATGGAGTTCCCCATGTAGGTCTCTCCCTCTATCTCCCATGGTAAAAGGATTACCAAGAATTGTGTATGTAATCCGATCTTTCTTTGGTGAGGGTGTGAAATCCCACCTTTCTGGATTCTTTTTATCAGAGGTGTTATCTCTTATTGGTCCTTTTGAGGATCCTATGGCCTTTGATCCCACAATTGTAGTTGTTATCTGTGAAACTATAGAGTTAGGGTTCCTAAGAAGAGCTTGTATTTTCTCTGGATCAATTGTGTCATCCAGGGCTGGATCACCAAGATTTTGAGTTTGTTGATGTATGGTGTTTCCTGGTTCTAGGTTTTGTTCTACGGTTTCCTCAGCCAGAATTTCAGTCTCAATTTCTATCGCTTTTTGGGCAGAGGTTTCTCCTTTTTGTGGTTCTATATTTTTCCTAAATCTACCTCTAGAATCTCTATTTCTCATGAAGTCATACTAAATGAAAGAAAAAGAAACTAAGATTGAGTTTCAGAGTACCTGTGATAAATGATATGTCGGTCTTCACCTTTTTTTTTTTTCCACGGCTCCTCTTACTATCAACCTGCTAACATGCCACACCAAACTAAGTGCATTATAAAACTAATCAAGACAACTATCTAACTTACCTTTTAAACAGCTCCCTGGCAATGGCACCAAAAATGTCAGGCTGCTAAATTGAAGCTTTAAATGACCTGAAACACTAAATTGTCAAACCAGGGTTGGTAAACTTTGAGCTGCTACACTGTATGTGCGGGTAAGGCTCTAGTCTCTATCTGAATGCTATTCTTAGAAGAAAACACAAACTCACTCTGAGAACTTGAATCCTAATGACTATCTTGAAACTTAGCATTTCCTATTTAAGTCATCAACAGAAAACAGTCCTATGCTTAAATGTTGGTGCTTTGATTTCCATTCATAAGTGTGATTTCACAAGATTATTCCACCACTACTTTTAATCATCTATCATCACCATTTCTATTCAAGCCACGACAGAAAAAGTATTTCCTGAAATGAATTTAATCTGAACATTACAAATGAATCTAAGTCTGTCTACAGGAAAACAAAGATATATCCTACTTACCCTACTAGTACCGGAAGCTCCCTCTAATTTAACTGTAATCTAACTATTCTAATTAAGCAGGGTAACTGACTATCTAACAAAGCAAGGTTCATTCAAACTCTAAGTTATGCTTGAATTGAAAACTAGAAACCAATCAAACCGAGTTCATGCGCTAAACCCTACAGGAATCAGTCATGCGTTCAATACTCATCAACGTAAAAAGATATCAGTTATGCGGGAACGATTCGGTTGAAGAACAAATAAACATGATTTTGAACGAGTTAATTCTGAAACTTTAAGCTATCATGTAAGCAAACACTAACACACTGAAATACTAAATCTATGACAGAGTAAAGCAGCGACTTGCACCTGTTTGGCGGGCCCAACCTAAAGGTACAAATGCTGAAAGAAACAACCAGAACCAACTATATCATTCTATGCAATCACTGTGTATACTTCACATTCCATTAACTCAGAAGAAAATACTCAAATCGTATACCAGGGCAATAACATAACGCACAACAGTTTGTATTCAAAAATGTGTGTTTACGATATAACATAATCCAACCGTCTTAGGAGTGACCTCCTGGTTATATATATATCATCCTTTATAACAGTCTAAGCAAAAATATGTAAAGACAAACGGATTCCTGATCCAAAAATAGCTTGAAATCAAGTTTAAAACGTTCTTCACATCTTCGTGACACGTAGTGTCACAAAGTGTGAACCATGAAATAGTAACGACTCAGTCTATCATTGTGCCTTCAATCATCGTATGAGCAATGATTCCAACTGTCATGTGAATCTCTCTGTCTCCCATTCTGACCATAACGCACAGATCTGGAGCGGCTTCATTGGTATCTCCACGGGGTACGAGCTGGTACCTGGTACTGGCAATCCTGTTCCAAAAATAGAAGTGGTACCTAACCCAAGCGACATTAGTTTCCATATCAATTTAAAGCATCAAAATGCATAAGAATAGCTTGAAACGTAAAGATACCTTAAGTAGCCCGATTGAATGGTAGGGAGATGTCAATTATGTCAAAACAAGGCAAAAAGGGTGGTACTGGGTATAGAAATGGAGGTCTTTGGAATATAATGTAGGCAAAAACATGATCAAAACTGGAGACCAATAGTCACCTCATAATAAATTTTAGACGAAGATGGATGTACCCCCCCTTTGTGTTGGAGAAATTTCTATTTTTGGCACACTAGTTCGGTGGGAGTTAACTAACTAGCTATATTTTAGGCTTTCTATTTTAGATCATCACTATTATGCTATTATACATGCATGTGTTCCTAAGGAAAGTTAACTACTTGATTACTTTTCTTAATTATGGAATGTTCTTCCCTTTATATGAGTGTATTCCACTCATTCATTGTATCATATTGATCATATTGATCATCATCTATGTATCAATCATTAACTCATTGGAGTAGTGTGAATATAATTTCTCATTATTCCATATTGAATCTATCTTCTTTTCTTGATAAGATTTGTTTGTACTTGCTTTAGTTATATCTCATGTACAGGTTTAGATAAAACATTGACATGGTATTAGAGCTACGCTTCTTGGTGCAAGAAAGACAATCCAGAGAGTAAGGAAATCATAGTATGGACGAGTAAATCGGTGTAACATACATGGTCGCACCCTCTCCATGTTGAAAGGAGCAACCATCGCACCCAAACTTACAAATTTTGAAAAATTTTGGTTGGTCTCACCCTAGACACTAGAAAAGGGCAACCAAGTTGCTCCCAATACACTGGAAAAGGGAGACCAACTAAAGAATGGTCACTTTGTGTCTTAAGGTAAGGTGCGACTGCCTCTAAAAACACCTTTCTTGTTGCATTTATATCTCCCAAAATATTAACGTTTTGAGGAAACAACTCGTGGGAGTCATAAATCGACCCATTTTTCAAGTGGGTTTTCAACCGTTTGGAGAAATGCCTTACTGTTTTCTCAAAAAATAAGCTAGAATATTACCTCCTGAAACTGATTCGAATTTTCCACTTAAAGTTCCCTTTTTGCAGTGATTTCTCAGTTTCTATAGTCAAAATTGGTGGTAATCCTCACACCATACAATTATTTTTATTGGAAGTTGAAGGAAGAATTCCAACTTAGAAGGAAAGGACTGTACAACTTGATGATGGAGATAGAAACATAACCTACATCAACAATTGAGAAGACGATATGGGATAACTGAAAGGATTAAGCCACAAGACTTCTTATTGAATTGATATCATTTGATTTATGGTTTCATGTTGCTTCATGAAAGACTCCAAACACAATCTGGACCACCTTGGAAAGTCTATTTGGAAAGCAGGATGAGATGAGAGGTCATATGCTTGATGTAGAGTTGAATACTTTGGATCCTAAAAGTTTTGATAATATGCATGATTTATTTAATAAGTTTAAATATTTGATATTTATCTTAGCATCTTATGGTATTGATAAGTCTAAACAAGTGGACCAACTTATTCTAACAATATTGGCCAAGTTAGGACCAAAATATGTTTTCTATGTTTCCACTTTCCATTCTGGAAGATATCTCATGGGAACAAATTGGAATATTCCTACCATGGATCAATTCATTTATTTTCTCACACATGAGAAAAAAAAACTCATACATATGGGCCTAATCAAGGATCCCAAAGCACATGCACTCACCATCCATGATGGAAAGGGATCATCCAAACAGAACAGAAAGGAGAAACATAATGAGAAGGAGGGATATTCCAAACCCTTCAACCATTCTTCAGGTTCCAAAGACTCTTCAAATTCCAAGAAGAAGAATAAGAAGAAGAAGAAGGGAAAATAGTGCACTTACTGCAATAAACCGAATCATGAAGAATCCACATGCATGAAGAARCAGGTCGATCTTATGGGACATGCACTTCAGCAAAACAACCTTGGAAACTTCCTTCCATATGGAGTCAATAAGTAGAAGGAAGAAGATCCTTCTCCTAATAAAGGTAATAATCATTCTCTTGTTGCAATTAATTCCTCATATTATACATGGATTATATATTTTTGTGCATCACATCATATGGTAGCGAAAGAGGAATTTTTTACTTCTCTGAGTTCATGCTCTAGACCCCCTATTCTCATGGGGGATGATACTCTAGTAGCAGTAGCACGAGAGGGGAGAGTGGAGCTCCATAATGGTAGTTTTGAGAATATTTACATGTTCCAAATCTTTCTATTAATCTGCTCTTAGTTTATCAGATCACTCAGAAAGGTAAAAAGTTTGAATTTACATCAGATTCAGTTTCTATACTTGACAATCGTGACAACTCCATTATTGCAATTGGTGAGGTGGATCACAAGTCAAGGTTGTATAAATTCACTAAGTTTTCTAAGGATGACTGCTCTTTTCTACTTACACATAAGGAGAGTACTTTGCATGCACCTCCAGTGAAACATGCACATACTATTATCCTTCCATTAGTTTCAGTCATCAAAGATGATTCCATACACTTAGATTCTGTAAATGGAAATAAGCATGTAGTACAACCAGATAAGAAGCCATCGTTGAAGCTTGAGAAAATTCCCAAGAAGGCACAATTCACACTTCAAGAAGTAGGTTTCCTTGCGAGGAATCCATTAGATTCAAGGAGGACTCGATCTCAGCATGAGGAGCCTTCTCATCTAGTTTCAGCTTATGAACCTACAATCCCCATGCATTGCTATATGGTTCAATCTATTGATCTATGGAGTTACAATAAGGCTATGGGAAATCCATTATGGAAAGAAGCCATGTAGAAGGAGTACGACTCACTCCTAGAGAAACAAACTTGTGATCTAGTTCTACTTCCACTGGAAAGGAATATTTTCAGGTATAGATGGGTCCACAATATCAAGAGGTACAAGGCTAAACCAGTTTCCAAAGGACTTCATCATATCCATAAATATTTCTACATCTTCACGAATAATTTTAGTTATTAGAAGTTTTAGAATTTGCGGGTTAATCTTAGAGTGAAGAATATAGTTGCCTAACAACTTTCTTTTCTTATTTTGATGGATTGTCTTTTGAGGGGGGGTTTTGTTCCCACGGGGTTTTCCCTCTTTACTCATTTTATTCAGTGTTCATTAGTTGCATTCTACTTCAATACCTAATATGGCCTAGTAGCCAAGACTCATTTTTTACTCCATAGTGATGTCCAGGGGGGGCATTGGAGAAATTTCTATTTTCGGCACACTAGTTCAGTGGGAGTTAACTGACTAGTTCTATTTTAGATCATCACTATTATGATATTATGCATGCATGCATTCCTAAAGAAAACTAATTGATTGATTGCTTTTCTTAATTATGGAATGTTATGCCCTATATATGAGTGTATTCCACTCATTCATTGTATCATATTGATCATCATCTAGGTATCAATCATCAACTCATTGGTGTAGTGTGAATATAATTTCTCATTCTTCCATATTGAATATATCTTCCTTTATTGATAAGATTTGTTTGTACTTTATTTAGCTAGATCTCCTGTACAGGTTTTGATGAAACATTGACACTTTGTACCACCCACCTTGCACATTTCTAATCAAGGAAGAAACACAATAGATAGTGAAGCAATTAGAGTAGAAGAGAGAGAAGAAGAAGATAGAAACAAAGAGATGAGTGAAGAATAGAGTGAAGTCAATATTACTTCACCCCAAGAAGGATTAGTGTTGAGAATTCAAAGCCCTAGTAGTAAGAGAGGAAAAACTAGCTTGAGTTTGAGGATGTAAAATCAAAACAGTACCCTGAGGCTACTTGTGTTCCATGGAATGGGTAAGGACGATGTGAAGAAAAATTGGTTTACACGTGAAGCAATTTGGTATGTGAAGAGAATCACAGATGAAGCAGCCAAAATTGCGCAGTCGGAGACCGTGTTCAAGGACATAGCCTTGATGTTGTATATGAAGTAGAAGGCTATTGCACCAGTGGAAAAGATGATGTACTTGGATGAGATTAAGTAGGATCTAGTTAGGGAGTTCGAGAAACCTAAGTCAAAATCCCAGTGTATCATTGAGATAAATGAGATCAAGTAGAAGGAAGGAGAAATCATCTGGGATTATGACCAGTGGTTCAACATTTTATTGAATAGGTGGATGTTCCAAATCTAGGACTTGTAGCAATAAGAATGGTTCATTGTGGGGTTACTTCCCCATATCCAAGTCCCACTCACCCAACAGAAGGTGACGAAACAGGAAGAGGTAGTTGAAATTGTAGTGATACTAGAGGAAACTCCAGGAGGAGTGGATACATCAACAATTTTGGCATAGGTACAGTCACAGCTGGCCAATATGATGATGTAGCTGCAAGATATGACCAAGACAAAAGTCATGCATGATCATGTATGGTATACTACTTTTCGCTCAGAATGCCATCACAGAGATGAATGTATGGTACTTCCTAATTATATGGCGATAGGTGCACCGAGTCCATTTCCATCAAGACAGACAAAGTGTTGTGAAATATGCAGATAGTCAAGCCATGTTCCACCCCACTACCCAAATTTGCAAAAGTACCAGACGATGACCCATACTCCCTCCTGTGAATTTTGTAAATCCATTTTTCATGACGTCAATATCTTTCGTTTGCTCCAATTTATGCAAGATAATACCCGCGATGCATTTCGCGTACAGGAGGAGAAGAAGGGTGGTGAGTGCGATAGTGCAGAAAGAGGCAGATACCAAGGAGGTCCTTTTGGTGGATATGGCTGTGGTCGCGACCGAGGATATGGAGGAGGGGGAGGTAATCCCCCCACATGTTTTAGTTTTATATAGATTGGTCATGTATCACAGTTTTTTACAAAACTGTGCATGTTCCGTGCATACATCCATAGTCCCAATCATTTTTCCTAAGACTATCCTGACTTGCTAAAGAAGTGGCAAGACAAGAACACCAATTTCAACATGGTGCATGTGGATCCGCACAAGAATTAGAAACATAACAAAGAGGTTGATGTCCGAGTAGTGACCTAAGGAGGAGATAAGATAGGAGCAGAATTTGAGCATGGTTAAGGCTCAGGTCAATATCTGGATGAGAAGATAAAGAACGTTTCTCAACCCCCTCCAAGGTTCTATGTTGCCCAGTAGAAATAGTTCCTATGCGATGCATAGAGAGATATGGAAGAAAAAAGAGCACACAAGGAACTGAAATGCATGACTCAGAGGTCACTTGAGGAGGCTTGGATATGAGATGAAGTCTAGAAGGTGATGCAAAGGTCGTTGGAGGAATATTATATCTGTGAAGAAGTACAATGGTGATGTAGAGGTCATTGTAATAATATCGTGCCCATGAGGAATTGCAATGCATGACACAAAAATATTTGGAAGAAGCTCGCATGTGAGAGGAAATATAGCATGCGATGCAAAAATAAATAGAGTAAGCTCACAAACAAACTAAGCTGCAATGCACTAAAAAAAAATTATATGAAGAATAACGATGGGAGGAATTTCAATGAGCAATGCACATAGAAGTCTTGCATGACTTGGATCACAAGGAAGAATCTAAATATCAAGAAGTTATTTATTTTGTTTTTGTTTATGATTGTTGAATGATCCAAAGGTAGAAATAAAGTTGACATAATTTTTTCTTACTTGGATGAGAGAATAGGGAGTAGAAGAAACTATATCAGCTCTGTTGCTAGAAAGAGATGTATGTCAGGTCAGCAAGCAAAAGTGCATTGGATGCGAATTTAAGATGACAGTAGAAATTGGTGGCTATGAGATGGAAGGAGTCATGTTGGATATGGGATCCGAAATGAATATTTCACTTAAGAAATATTGGGAGGTGATGGGTAAACCCAAGTTGGTCTAGTCACCCATCCCGTTCCTCCTAGACAATCAATACAAGATCTACCCCATAGGCTGGTTGGAGCAAGTAGAAGTAAATATAGAAGGATTCAAAACAAAGGATGAATTTGAGTTCATTGAAATTATGGATGATTCTAACCCATATCCTTCCTTGCTTGGCATTGACTGGCCCTTTGATAATAATGCGGTGTTGAAATTCAAGAAGAGGCATATGTCATTTGAAATAGACACCCTATGTGTAGTCATTCCATTGGATCCATATGAAGGTGACATATACAATGATCCAGTGGATAAGGATGTGCGGAGCTCAATCATTGAAAATATCTATAAAATCATTGGGTGCAGGGAGGACTACATCCACCCCACTACAGATGGAGAATTAAGTTGAATAAGTGTCAAGTCTTATAACATGAAATATGAAGATTCCAGGGAGAGGTGGGAAAACAAGCAATAAGAATCGCAAAAAAAAAGGTGTGTGCATATCTTTGTAGAGGAGTGCGGAGAATAATTTGGCTCATACCGGTACAATGGATCAGAGCTGGTGGAAAATTTTCTTGCATGGATACAACGCATTCCCGACCATCAGAGGGCTCACGCATTAAATACATTGCTCATTGGAATTATTGCGTGCTAGTGGGATGTGTTAAGGTCCTAACCCGCACATAGGTAGATCAATGTATTCGGATGTAATAAAGGTCAATATTAATAAGACCTTTCAATAAAATAGAATAAGGCGGATGTAAGAAGACCTAATATAAGCTTCCGCTTCTAGAAGGATCTTCCTCTAGATGCTTCTTTTTAGTATAAATAGGAGTC
>JASDQU010307615.1:36795-68490 GCA_032191745.1 Picea mariana
CTTTCATTTGGGCCTCAATGGCATTTCTAAGTTGTCCTACATGTCCATGACCAGGAACATTAGAACGAAGGCACCCTAAAGCCCAACTCTTTGATAATAGAGAGAAATGGCAATAAGTATTTAGAAGCAATGATGGAGGATGACAGTTTGATCTTTCATAGATTTTGGTTTAATTTGTCTTAATGACAGATTCTCTCAATCTTTTCGCTTATTAATGCCAATCTTTTCGAATATGTGCATTGAATAGTGACTAATAACATGTATTAACATTCCCATATCCGAGTAGATTCTCAAATCTGACAACATCTAACATATGCACAGTATTAAAGAGGAAATGACATGAAGGCCTCTGTGGATGACACGTTTGTTGATGGCAGCGAGGTAGTACAGTATTGCACTATTACTATGATGAAGCCTTTAAAAAACTAAAAGAGCCAATAATTTTTTTTTTGCAAAATCAAAATGCAGGCAAAAACAAATTACTAGATCCCATAATATTCGCATGTCTATGCATTTTAATGGGAGATGTCCTCGAGCTTTCCGCTTACTAAAGCCAATATTTTCGAACATGTCTGGTCGGTTGTCACTTTTGAAATCATAATTAATTCCCATTGGGAAGGGCAAAAGGTAGCGGGGATGGAGGGGAGCGACAAATGCTTTTAAACTTTCCTGAACCCGGGAACGCATGAACCCGCGAAACTTTGAAAACTCGACTAAGTATGGGAAGGCAGGTCGGATAAACAAACTCATCGTAGGCAGAGGCAGGGTTGCGAGTTCGAGGAGTGCGGGGTCAAATTGTAGAGCACGAAAGTTCTGGGTGCAAGATGTATACACCTAACACGGGTTACCATAGTTCAATAGCAGCTATCCGTGAAGTCGCGTTCATAAAATTGGCTAAGTATGCAACTGAACGACGGTCGATCGGAATCGTGATGTGAAGATATAGATGGAGATAACGATTTGTCAATTCGCCACACCAGGAACCCGCGAGAACAGAAAAGCGAGAAAGTATAGAACCATAAATGCATAATAGAGAGGAAGAACAAAAGGTAAAAAATGAGAAAGTTTACAAGAGGAAAAATAAAAAGGGAGAGAATAACTATATCGCCCTGACAACAACACTTACTCTCATAACTATGAAACCATAGTAAGACATAAACCATGGAAAAAGCATCGTCAGCTATGAAATATAGCTGGAGCCCAACAAACTCTGGTTGAAGCCGTAAGAGATGCAATGTACATCGACTGCAAAATTTTGTATGTTATTTTATCTTAATAGTATTTTATGGGGAGCCAACGACAAAACAATGTAACAACATATCCAATTGCAGATGCAACACCCCAACATTGCAAAGCTTAGGCAAACAAGAGGAAGCAACAAATAACAACCCAGTTAAGAAGCCCCAAAAGTCCCAACTGCAAACGCAAGACCTGAACCTTGCAAAGTTGAATCAAACAACAATAAGTAGCATCCAGTGAACAAAAAAGCAAGCACCAACCAGTCGACCAAGAATGTTGCAGTTCTAATCGCGGTTGTAGAACCCCAAACATGCAAACTGCAACAAGACAAACAGGCAAACAAGAACAACAACAATAGGAAAAATAACAAATCAGTAGAGATGCAAGAAGCAAGCATGAACCAATGAACCAACAATGTCGTTGAAGTACAATATTGCCCAAATTGACTGCAGAGAACATTGCATATAAAAAAAAGGAAGAAAATGTATTGTAACAAGCCTGCTAAGTAAACATTTAACGTTGTGAAGCTTGTTAGGTAAACATTTAAGGCTGTCAGAAATGCTCTGTAAACATTTAAGAAAGAATGCAGTGTGGCAAGTCTCTGACGTACCAAATTTTTTTTATTATAATTTATTATAAAATAAAATTAGTAACAATAGTTCGAACAGTAGAGAATGTATTCGAAGGACAAACTTTGGATATGCTAGCATATCAAACACTAGGATAAATTTAGCTAGCAGAAAATGCTAAGACAAACATTCGAACTAATGCTAGCATTAATCCACCTTCAAGCAATGCATAAGAAAAATATATGATTTAAAAATACTGTAGACGATCAAAAAGTTTAAATATGCTAACATATAAAACATTGGGAATAGCGAAGCCGACAATAAGACCTCCAATCTGTTATCCAATCAGATCATTACATATATGGTACTTTTTATTATATAAAAATCAATGTTTTTAGTTCCCTAGCTCCAACAATAGATATTATGCAAATATTTGTGGTCAAAGGGCAAACTAATATGAAGTCAACGAATTATCGATCGTTATAGTCCCTCTATGCCTACGACAGAGACTAATAATGTATGAATGGAATAAATAAATATAACGATTGTATAGTTCCAAAATTTATAAATAAATATAAAGATTGTATAGCTCCAAAATTTACCCTACAATAACATTATTACATTTTTGCTGCAAATTAATAAGGAATAGCTAGAATAATAGAAATATAACAACTAAACAAATAGAAAACATATTTGGGTGACTTCAAGTCTGGAAACAAATTGAGTAGAGATCTAGTTCTCAAATTGAGTAGAGAACTAGTTCTTTCCAACCATAGACCAAAACAACCAAATCACTTGCTCTTGTCACCCCCAAGCCTAAATCATTATTCCATAGGAATTGAAAATTTCAATAACCTTCTCCAAGTAAAATAGAGTCCAAATAAAATAAAGTTTGATCGTTTCTTAAAACCATCAAATTCAAATCCTCAACACAAATACTTTAGAATTAAAATTATAGTTAATAATTAATTTATTATTAATTATCAATTAATACTTAATTTATTATTAATTAATAATTTATAATTAATAATATAATTAATTAATTATTCATAATTAAATAATTAATTATTATTAATTAATAAATTATTTATAATTGATTAATAATTATTTATTTATTCATAATTAAATAATTAATTATTATTAATTAATAAATTATTTATAATTAATTAATAATTATTTATTTTCACATAGAAAACAACTATTATATTCATAGAATATACATGTTACAACTATTCAGAACCTATCACAGGAGTGTGTAGACTTACTACTTTCAACACAAATGTTGTTAAACATGATACAAAAGTTCAAAAAAGTAAGGTTGTCTTCTTCTAATTAATAAATAATTAATAAATATTTATTACTTAATAATTATTTATTAAGTTTTAAATGTATTAATATATTAATGGTTGTTCCTAATATGTTGGTCATCAACTAGCAACAACCATATTTAAGTAACCAACTTTTTTTTCCATAAGAAATTAACTCAATTTTATAAGGAGTATAAAATCATTTACATCGCCGAAGTCAAAAGGTCGGTCCAATACTGTGGTAAACAACCAATCAGATATGGAGTTTACAAAGAGATCATCAGCCCAGTTACAAGGAGTGAAAAGTCGACAATCCGCGTCGACAATCTCAGCAGAGAGGTCGATAGCCATCCCAATGGAGTGCTCTCGGTTCAAAACTGGAGTCGCCTGTCACCTTCCTCCTGCCAACAACGAGCAGATACACGAAAGAAGGTTATAAAGAGCAGCCCCACCACCAC
This sequence comes from Picea mariana, assembly GCA_032191745.1. Classification (NCBI taxonomy): domain Eukaryota; kingdom Viridiplantae; phylum Streptophyta; class Pinopsida; order Pinales; family Pinaceae; genus Picea; species Picea mariana. The sequence continues at coordinate 40,369 of JASDQU010307615.1, forward strand.
CATGGAGATAGAGAAAGCAGGGAAACACCACCCTGCAATCAACCGAGACATCACTGATCCCGCACCCTAAAAAACACAGACTCCATTCCCTGGTCAGCTATCAGGACAAGGAAAGACCGGGGCAACATGGTGAGCCTGTGCAGAGGGCCTGGTTATGTTTCAAAGAGATTGAGGTGGGTGGTTGAGCTCGCCTGGCCTCTGTCGCAGTGGAAAATGTAGAGTCTTCCCACCTCATGACTGAGAGCTTTCTTAGAGAGGACATCCGCCTCCGAATTGAAAGTTCTGGGGAGATGTCGAAAGGAGATGTCAGAGAAAGAGTTGGCCATCAATTGTGTTTTGGCTTTCCAACCTTCCACATGAGTCGAGTGGAGATCGCACTTGTGATTGATCCAGTCAATGATGACTTTGGAATCGCCAAAGACCTGGATGTGATCAAGAGACCACAAGGAAGCGAGCAGGAGGGTCGCCCATAGGCCAAGCAGTTCTTCCTTTGTATTGGAGCCCCTGCCACAACATAAAAACCACTTAGTCGTCCTCTCAGGGTGCATCTTGAAGATGCCTCCCGCTCCACAGCAAAAACCTATAGATTTGGCTGCTCCATCAAAAAATGCCACTGTATGGCCAGCAGGCAAGGAGAAATCAACCACTTTGTGAAGAATCGGCTTGCTAGAGGAAAGCTGCCAGTGAAAAGAAGAAAGAATCCTGTAACAAACAAACCGATAGGAAGGAAGGATGTCCTCAAAGAGAGTCTTGTTTTGCTCCTTCCATAAATGCCAGCTAACATAGACTGCCAGAGTGGGTGGCGCAGCCAAGTCGAATGTCCAGGTGGCGAAACACTCTGGAAAGGAGGCACCAGTCCAATAAAAGGAGAGAGATAGCTGTTGCAAGATAAGCTGCCAAACTTTTTGAGTAAAACTACAATGTAGAAACAGATGATGGATATCCTCCGTAGCCTCTTTGCACAGAACACAAAGCCCAGGTCCGTGTCTACCTTTTTTTTGAAGATTCTCCCAGGTGAGGAGTTTATCACTGGCCCCAAGCCAAAGAAAAAGTTTGTATTTTAAGGGGAGCTGCCAGGACCAAATCCGAGTGAGCCATGGTGGCTGAGAATCGGTCACCCTGTCCGAAAGAAGGGCTGCATACACATTCTTTGCAGTGACGAATCCAGAACCATCACCACCTACCCAGGTGAGAGTATCGATGGCATCTGTGAGAGATAGACCAGAGCTTTTAAGAGCAGCTGTGTAGAAATCAAACTCCAATGCTAAGGGACCACCAAGTGCCAGATCGCTGCTATGAAGCCAACGATCTGGGAGGAACGAGGCAGTGGTCTCAATCTTTAATTGTGCAAGATAAAGAATGTTAAGAGACATCAATTTGGACTTGAGTTGTAAGGAGAGTAACGAAAGGTCGTCAAGGCCGATGAGTTTGTCCCTGCCCAATTTAACTTCAGTACCTGAACCTGGACACCAACGGAGCCAGTGCAGGATAACCTATGAAGAAGAAACCAGTCCCCTCCAAAACGGGGAGACCCAGCTCTGTGAAAGTTGTGATTGACGAATCCAGAGGGAGAGGGGTTTGGAACCAAGATATTTTGCCATGATAACCCAATGCCAGAAGGAATTAGAAGTAATCACTCGCCAGAAAGAGCAAGCCAGTAGCGCCTTGTTGAAAGTAAAGAGATTCTTTAATCCCCAACCGCCTTCTCGCTTTGGCCTAGAGAGAATCTGCCACTTGCACAGGTGAAAATGCCGGTTCCCTGCAAAGTCATTCCAGAGAAATTTAAAAGAAAGTTTGCGGAGCAAAGTAAGAATTTTATCAGGAATCTTTTCCAATAGCATCCAGTATATAGCCAAGCTTTGAAAAACAGAGTTAACCAGGATGAGACGCCCCCCAATCGACAACCATTTGAAATACCAGAGACCAATTTCCCGTTCAAAAGTAGACACCAGCCATGTCCAGTCAGTGGCCGTGGAAGCTCCCAAATTGAGGTTGTATCCCAGATACCTGAAGCCCGAGGAAAGATCCAGATAGGTGCAAGGGAAGGAACCTTGTAGAGAAGAAAGCTCCAATTCTGAAAGTCCCCAAAAATGGACAGTAGTCTTTGTGTGGTTGATAGACAGCCCGGACGCAAGGCAGGAGTACTTTAAAATGTCCAATAGAGCTGTCCATTCTGTTGCATCTGCTTTGGAAAATAAAAGGATGTCATCCACAAACATTAGGTGGATAATCTTGAGGTGATTAGTGATCTTGATACCAGTAATGCGTTGCTCTGCCACATTTTTAGATAAGAGGAGGCTCAACCCTTCCAAAACAAGAATAAATAGGTAAGGGGACAGGGGGCATCCCTGTCGGAGCCCCCTTTCACAATGAAAGAAACGGGAAGCTTCCCCATTAACCAGAACGGAGAGATTGGCACTAGTGACACAGGTCATTATCCAGTTCGTAAAGTGAACCCCAAAACCAGCCGAGTGTAGGATGAGTCTAAGGAGATCCCAGTTGATACTATCAAAAGCTTTCTTAAGGTCGATTTTCATAACCAGTGCTTTTTGTTTTTTTTGTGAGATGCTATGTAAGCACTCATGAGCCACCCCAATGGCATCATGTATCCTACGACCCTTGAGAAAGCCGTGTTGTTCTGGCGAGAGATTTCTTTCTAGGACAGGCTTCAATCGAGTAGATATGATTTTAGAAACTAGTTTGTAAGTCAGATTACACAATGATATCGGTCTGAAATCATTGAAGGAAGAGGGGAGGTCCGATTTGGGGATTAAAACCAGAAAGGTAGAATTGAGGCTACTGGATATTTTGCCTTTCTTGCGTACATCCTCGACCATCGATAGAAGATTAGGTCCAACACGATCGAAAAAATGAAGGAAAAATTCGGACATCCATCCGTCCGGACCCGGGCTTTTTTCTTTTTTAAGGGTAGACAGGATTTGCTTAATTTCAGACAGGACAACTGGTTTGTACAGATCCGTAGCTTCAGACGCAGATACAAAGCTTGAGAAGAGACTGGCAGTTGCAATTTGCGCCGGCAAGTTGGACTCACGGTTGGATTTGTAGTGTTTTTCAAAATGTGTGGCCGCTGCGTGCTTGAGTGCCTCCTGACCGCGGATAGTCCCCTCAGTATCATGTTCCATCGACCATATTAGCTTTTTATTCCTGTTGATATTTGCCACCTTGTGGAAAAATTTGGTGTTTGAATCACCCCACTTAAGCCAGGTCATCCGACTTCTAAGCCGCCAGCATTTTTCATCTTTCAGTAGAATGGAATTCCTGTTGTGCTCCAAAGATTTGAGAGATGTCTCGTCTTCCGGAGATAGAGCCACATTAGTAGAGTTTTTCATGTGGGACAAAATCTCGAGTTCAATCCTGTTTAAAGTATTCGCCTCTTCAGCCTTTTTAATTTTGGTCCAAGTTTTGGTGTGGGCTTTGAGGATTGAAAGTTTCCAGACAAGTCTCGATTGAGGGTTGGTATCTTGTTGGAAACGCGGATCGTTCCAAACTTGAGAAACCAGGGCAGAGTAATCTAAGGAATCGGCCCAGTGCTGATTGTATTTAAAGGGAAAGGGTTTTAGTCGAACAATGAGATTTATAGTGAGAATGATAGGCGTATGATCAGAGAAAAAGGGAAGGGCAGGTCCAGGTGAATGGAAAGCAAAGGACATGAAGAAGGTTTCAAAAATAAGAAATCGGTCCAGCCTGCTGGCAACAGCCTCCGAGCCACGTCGCCCATTGCGCCAGGTCGGGGCAAGGTTGGTAGGCATGATATCGATAAGGTTAAAGGCCTTGAATAGGTCTCTATAAGGGTAGTAGCCACTGGCTGGTGAAGTTGTCGTGCCCCAATATTCATCTGACGAGAGAAAGTAATATTAAGGTCGCCTCCCAAGATGAGATTTGGGAGGGAGAGAATCCCATTGCTGGCGAGTTGAGTCCAAAAAGGAGTTCTATCCTGGCACGGGCCGTAGACGTTTAAGAGTGCCAGGTCCTGATTAGTGACAAAACTGTTTCCAATACACAATATACCTCCACAAGTTAAGTAGGACTTAAATTCGAAGAGTGCCGGATCCCATGACACCAGCATGCCACCAGAGTTGCCAATGGAGCTTAGAGCAGCAGTGATCCAAAGAGGACGGAATCGATGAATGAAATCCCTGGCAGAGTAATCAGCTGAGAGTGTTTCTTGTAAGAAGATGACATCAGGTTTCGTTTGCTCCAGTAAATGTCGGAAGGAGGCAGCTTTGAGGGTGCCCCTGATCCCCCGTATATTCAGTGAGAGCACTATCATTACTTAGAGCGGGCTATGGCCTTCATTGCTCTAAGGGCCTTTCCATCTTGTGAGTTGTCTGCAGAGACAACAGGTTGTATAATCGCTCCTTCCTTCTTTTTTCTGGCGCTCCTCGTCTGTAGGGGGGAAAGCTCGGATCCTATGCCTCGCGACCAAGCGAAGGTTTTAGGATGGGGCACAATGGGATGAGTAGAAGACGTGTCCGCTTCAGAGGTAGAAGTAATGATCTCTTTGCCACGGTATAAAGGAAGTTGTAAGGAGGAGTCAGGAGTATAACGAGCAGAGAATGAAGGTTTCAGTGCTTCCAAGAGAGAAGCTTCATCCTCAACAGGCTGGTTAAAACCAGGGGGTAGGGGGAGGTCAGCAAAATCAACTGGAGAGGGAATGGATGAGTCCTGTGTTAGCGGCAATGGAGAGGGGATAGGGAGTACAGGTATAAGGGGAGTAGAATCCAGGGTAGAGGGAGGAGAGCTGTCAGAGGGTAAGGCCGATGAAAGAGTCAGTGATGGCTTAGCTGAAACGTTGGGAGACTTGGACCGTGAGGAGGGAGCCAGCCAGCCAAAATCCTTAACCCGGAGTTTTTCAGTTTTCGAGAGAGATGAGAAGAGAGTGGGGCATAGTTGGGCTAAAGTAGACAGGGGGTCCAATAGTTCAGGGCAAGACTGCTTGCTAATATCTGGGGGAACCTCTAAGAAATCCAGGGAAGGATCGACCGACTGGTAGGCTGGTGGATTAAGATATAAGTCCTCTGATTCATCTAATGGAGTAGTAGCAGGCTTACCTGGACACGAACTGCGAAGGTGTCCAGTCTCACGGCAACGGCTGCATCTGAAAGGAATGCCGAGATAGTCGAGCTGCTGGAGTATCTTTCTCCCACGTCAATCAATCTCAAGAGTGCTAGGCAGACCCTTTGTGATGTCTATCTCGACCAGGACCCTGCCCAGAAGTCTTGAAGAGCCCGAGCGAGAGGATGTGTCCACAGAGATTGTCTTCCCCAGCGAGTTCCCGATTGCTCTGAAAGCTTCCTCATTCCAGAAGTGAAGTGGGAGACCTGGGAGCAGCACCCAGAGATGACGAAGCAGGAAAAAGTCATTGTCCGGGTTAAACTCCAAGCGCCAACGTTTGAGCATGATGCTGCTGCCTCTGAAGACCCAGGAGGAGGAAAAGATCAGCGCGGCGTCTTCTGGTGTTCTGTATGAGAAACATATCCATCCTTTTTTGAGAAAGTGGACCTCCGGTGCATAGCCAAGAAGCGGGAACCAGTTGTGCTTGATCCAAACCTCCAGAGGAGGAGGACTCAGGCTTTTATAAGAGATGCGTCCGACCAATGAACTGGTGGACATTTTACACAGGGATTCCAAACCCACTCCGTCACCTAGGACTAAACGTCTGATTTTAGTGTTAGCTTTCCAAGCCTTTCGTCCAGAGAGAGCTGTATGTTGGGGAAGAGAATCATGAGGGTGTACCGGGCAGGACTGTCTGAGTTGTGCAGGAGATCTGTCAGAAGTCGATGGAACTTTCAAGGTGTTACACAAAGAGGACTCTGCAGGATTTTTGTCGTTTGAGGACACCAGGGGGGGGGAAGCAGAGTTTGAAATGATTTTGGAGGGAAAAGACGGAGCACCGTGAATCATGGAGTCTATTTGCTCCAATATACCCTCCTGGCTCCAAAAGAGATCGTCGGCGGGAATGGAGGGAGAATCGGTCGGGGAGGCCATGAGGAGTAGTCTAGGGGACCACACCGGCCCACTGCACAGTACAAAAAGGGAGGCTAATGGGGAGAGACGAACTGGAGACAAAGCAGGCACCAGGAAACAGTCACTGTCAGATGCAGAGAAACAGAGAACAGAGCGACAAGAAACTCACAGTGGCCGACAGTCCGAAACGGATCGATAAAATAAAGGAGTCAAGTAGACAGGGTCCAAGGAACAACACAAAGGGAGCGTGGCGAGAATAATAAACTAAGTAGTGTCTTTCGTTGTCGATCCTTGTGCAGAGGAGGGTCGGGTTTTCGGTATTTCCACCAGAGTTCAAAAGGAGGGGAAAACCAAGCTGTTCCTTGTGCAGAGTAGGTTACGGTGTTCCACAAAAACTTCAATCGTAAAGTAAAAAAAACGAGCTGAAGAGTCAATGCGTAATGATGTCCGACTGTAATAGACAGTGTAGACAGACTTTGGATCAATACTGTCACGTAAGAATCCAGAGTAGGGGTTCAACAGTGTTGGGCGCGAAAGACGCAGGGTAGTGAAGATTCAAAGACCTGTAATCGCTCGCCATTGCTCCTCGAGTGAACCACAACTTTACCCTAAACCAAGTAACCAACTTAGATTCATTTAATTTTCTAAAGGGATCCAAACTTCGAAAGTGCAAACTTTTAACCTTTCCTCCATATATTTCATCTAAAACATAATTTTATTATTTTATTTATTATTTTAATGGTTACCTTACATGAAAATCTCCCCATACTGAAATGTACTGTAGTGTATATATTCTAAATCCATTTAACTCTGGATTAAATATTCTAACGTCCAAAGATTTAATGAATCTAGGTTCTTATATATATTATTTCTAATGAAATCGAGATAAATTTTAATATATTAAGTAAATGAAAAGTAAAAAAACAAAAATAATTTTAGTAAAGTCATAGCGGTCGACATCAACTTCTAAGAACGCTTACACAGCARTACAATAATTAAATTAAGGTAGTGGTTCGGAAAAGCAGAGAGGAATACAATAATTAAAAGACGTCTACGTCAATGACATGGTCTGACACACCACTGACCAGTAGTACAATAACTAAAGGTGTCCACTACAATAGCTGAAGTGAGTCTTWCTGAAGTACCGATAATGGTGCCTGCGACGTTGGTTGCGAGTCCTATGCACAAATCCGCCMTAGAGAATATATTTAGGTAAACACTAAAAMCAAGKCTGTCAGCGTTTTGAAAACGTTGATCCCACTAGGTTACAATGCGAGTGGGCCCTACTTTGTCTACAATTTAGAAAAAGCTGGATTAATTGCACCAGTGGGTTTAACTTTAAAAACCAGTGGAGCCTACTATGTGCGTGGCAAGTTTTTAGTGAAGACAATTGTGCGTGGCAAGTTATACTCTCCACTTGTGCACGTATTGGACTGTCAAGATGCTCCACTAACAAGGTCAAGATGCTCCACTGCGTAGGAATCGTCAACCTCAATCCTTGTGATCAGCACGTTCTCCATAAATATCTTGTCGAATATTGACTCTTCCTGTTAATATATTCCACATGTTTACACCAATACAATATCTTGCTGGAGCTTTTAAAATACTTGTTAATATAAAATTGAGGTTTTCCAATAATATAATAGGGTGTTTAGCAGGTTTACAAAATTAGTAAATTATTCGATTATTTTTTATTTATAAATAAGAATACTGTTCAGTTGGGCTCTACGTCCGTGCTTTCGATCATTATGTTCCGACAAGTGCCCATTCAATTGAAAAGAACGCGGTTAAGTAAAATAATGTTTTGATCTTCTGCATTCTAGATTATATACTTAATATGTCAGTTATGACTTCTCTGTTTTCAACAAAGGACTTGGACAGCTTTGATTCATTGGCATAAAATCATGTTTCCTTGTGATTGACCAGCTATTTTTTTTTTTTTTTTTTTAAAGCATTGTACACTTTTATATCTTTTTGAAAATTAAGTCTTTTGTTTTTTTCATTGAAAAAAACAAAAGACTTAATTTTGATTATTATAGAATTTTTGTTTTTTTATTCTTATAAACTTGATACTTTTCACAATCCATTTTTTATTCATAAAGCTTCAAAATCTGTGTTTTTGGATTGTACGTCGAAGGTCTTTGTATTCGTGATCAAATGTCTCTCCAGCTGGAGTCTTCTTAAATATCTATTATATTCTTTACATGGACTTGTGCTTTTGATTTTCAAGTTTGTGTCACCTTTAAAAAAAAAAAGTCAGTAAAAACAATTTGAAAGCAGGCTGGATATTGCTAGCAGCAGGCTGGATATTGCTCGCGTGCTCGCCCACCACTGACCGGTAGTAAAATAATTAAAGGTGTTTGGTACAATAGCTGAAGTGATAGCAGTCATCATCAACTTTTTTTTAAAACTTACATATATTATCGTAATTCAATTAAAGTGAGTCTTATTATAGTACGTTGTTTACTACTCACGAGTCCTATAATAATAGAAAACAACTATTATATTCATAGAATATACATGTTACAACTATTCAGAATCTATTATAGGAGTGTGTAGATTTACTACTTCCAATATAAATGTTGTTAAGTATGATATAAAAGTTTAAAAAAAAAATAAGGTTGTCTTCTTCTAATTAATAAATATTTATTAAGTTTTAAATGTATTAATATATTAATGGTTATTCTCAATTTATTGGTCATCAATTAGCAACAATCACATTTAAATAACTAACTTAAATTTATTTAACTTTTATAGGAATCAAAACTTAAAAAGTGCAAATCTTTAACCTTTCCTCCATATATTTCATCTAAAATATAATTTTATTGTTTTATTTATTATTTTAATGGTTACCTTACATGAAAATCTCCCATACTGAAATGTACTGTAGTGTATATATTCTAGATCCATTTAACTCTGGATTAAATATTCTAACGTCCAAAGATTTAATGAATCTAGGTTCTTATATATATTATTTCTAATGAAATCGAGATAAATTTTAATATATTAAGTAAATGAAAAGTAAAAAAACAAAAATAATTTTAGTAAAGTCATAGCGGTCGACATCAACTTCTAAGAACGCTTACACAGCAGTACAATAATTAAATTAAGGTAGTGGTTCGGAAAAGCAGAGAGGAATACAATAATTAAAAGACGTCTACGTCAATGACATGGTCTGACACACCACTGACCAGTAGTACAATAACTAAAGGTGTCCACTACAATAGCTGAAGTGAGTCTTTCTGAAGTACCGATAATGGTGCCTGCGACGTTGGTTGCGAGTCCTATGCACAAATCCGCCATAGAGAATATATTTAGGTAAACACTAAAACCAAGTCTGTCAGCGTTTTGAAAACGTTGATCCCACTAGGTTACAATGCGAGTGGGCCCTACTTTGTCTACAATTTAGAAAAAGTTGGATTAATTGCACCAGTGGGTTTAACTTTAAAAATCAGTGGAGCCTACTATGTGCGTGGCAAGTTTTTAGTGGAAGACAATTGTGCGTGGCAAGTTATACTCTCCACTTGTGCACGTATTGGACTGTCAAGATGCTCCACTAACAAGGTCAAGATGCTCCACGGCGTAGGAATCGTCAACCTCAACCTTGTGATCAGCACGTTCTCCATAAATATCTTGTCGAATATTGACTCTTCCTGTTAATATATTCCACTGTCATTGTGAATATAATTAACAATTTGCATATGTAAGGATTGATCTCTCACCTCAAGAACAACTTGTAAGGATTGATCTCCCACCTCAAGAATAACTTGTAGTATTTGCAAAAGCTTGTCTTTTGTAGATCAAAGTATTAGATATTGTACCTATGCTTTTGCCTCTATCACTAGTGGATCAATTGATGGCGGTGCAACTCACGCGGATGATACCTTTGCTATCGTTGCCCTTTAAACTTATGCCTTTGGGCAACGATAGCAAAGGTGATGCTACTAAAATTACTTACATAGTTAGCACTATAGCATAGGTTTAAAGGAAAAATGAATCAACTGAAACCTATGCCTTTGGTAATTTTTCCAACTGTCATTCTTTAAATGGTTATAGATTAAATTATTAATAATTTATAATAGTTGACCATCTCAATTCTTCCTTTAAATCATTAGCACTCTTTTCATTACTATTATTCTTCCTTTAAATCATTAACACTCTTTTCATTACTATTATAGCTTTATTCCTCTACTCGAAATATTATCGAAATATGGAGATTTGTTGACTGCCATTATGGAGATCATGAAAACCATTATGGAGATTTGTTGACTGCCCAAGCCGCGAGGGGAGTTTTTGGCTCAAGTTTCATTGGGGCCAAACTTGTCATAGATGGGTTGCGCAGTAGTGGGGTGACAAAATCCTATGCAGAGCCAGTTAAGAAGCAACAAAAGGTAGTTAAAAATCGAGGAGGGGGTGTTTCCATGATGGTGGGTGATGATTTGTAGGTTGAGGAACTAGAGAGTCACGCCATTTTCGACAAGTTTTTTGGGTGACGTATGTTAATTCACACTATGGATAAATGGGAAGAAAACAATCGGGCTTCTAGCATGGGCTACGTTCCGACCCTTCATTTACTCTCACAAGGGTGGACTAGGTGTGTTATACATTCAAAGGAGGATGTGGGTTTCATTTTGTCTAATAAATGGTATTGGAATCATAGTTTATTATGTGCCAAACCATGGCACCCTCTCTTTGATGTACATGAGGAGGCCTTAAATAGTGCTCCGACGTGGATCAAGTTATCCTAACCTACCTATTGAATTATGGTCGAAAGTGGGATTGAAGACCATAGGTAACTCATTGGGTACTTTCATTGCAACAGACGTTAGTTACAAGAGCTGCAAGTTTTGAACGATTGTCCAAATCTTTGTGGACCTTGACCCAAGACAAGGTTTATTTGAATCAATGGACTTGGTTGTCTGGGAGAGGAAGTATATACAACCCTTGGATTATTTAAAAGTGCCTTTTTGTTGCTCATGTTGTCATTTGGTAGGCCATGTGCTAAAAAATTTCAATCTTACCTTTGTTCAAACATTTTGTGAGTTGGGATCGTCAAGAGTAGCTACACAATCATAAGGTTCCAAAACCCAAGCTAGGGAATGGGTTTTTTGCCTCATGTCCCATCTCCATTTTTGGGAATTCTCTCAGTGGTAGAGAGGATATTGTTCACAAGGATCCAGAGGGAGATCTTATAGTTGGAGAGATAGCGATCGATGTAACATCCCCACTAAAATCCCCAGTTTAATTAATGCATAATGTAGATGTGAAATGTGGATACAACCAAGCGATGTAATATGTGAATTGTATTTCTGAATTTTAATAAATAAAATGTGATGAAAACTATTGTGGGACATGGACAGAGATGGGGGTTGAATTTTCCATAAGAGAAGGGAGTGTTTAAGAGGGGTCCAAGGGGGAAAATATTTATGGGTATTAATCCAAACCCACATTCCCGAGTTTTATTATCGTTGTGTATAAAACTTCTATTTTATGTTTGAGAGTATGAGAGCCCAATCATTGAATGCATGTAAGAGGGTGGGTGTGAGAAGTCATGTCCCATATTTATTGGTAGCATGGGGCTGAAGTACAATAAACATTAAGGAGTGTAAGAGTCAACTTGTTTGGGAAAAAGAGAGGAAATTTGTATGGGTAGAACAACAATTTTTCATATAGTCATGTTTTTGCATAAACAGGGGGAGAATAAGGAAAATAAGAGCTCTAGAGATGAAATAACAACGGAGGGTGAATTATGGAGCATTTTGGGAGCTGAATACTGAAGAGGCAAGTTCTTAGGCTTGCAAAAGAACCAGGTTGTCAGGCCTAAAGAGTGAACTCATGTGTAAGTTGCACTACAACAAGAAGTTATTGTTGTTGTTTTACTGGTAGTTTTTCATAGCACTGAGTTATAAGTAGTAAGATTCATGGTTATCTATGACAGAGAGACCCTAAAAAACGAATGGAACGCTTGATGGATTGAGAACAATGAAGGGGTATATTTCTTGGGTTGGGAAAGTCAAGAAGAAGAGAGTTGGTGGAAATCATGATAGTTGTAGAAGAATTCTAGTGGGTTGTGGGATATCTAAGTTGTGGGTGGATGGTGAGAGACACCCTCTTTTGTGGATTCATGGCCCCAACTTGGGGGTGACTTATTATTGATATCTAGAACAACAATTTTATGGTTGGGTGGAACATCCATCCCAAGCAGTTGGTTGCACAACTTTTTTGAAAAGATTTAAGTGTTTATCTGTGTTCTGTGTTATTTTATGAACTAAACTGTTGTGTTTTAACTCTGTGTATGTGAATGGTTTATATGTTGTTGTATATGGGGTTAATTAGTGCATTCATATTTATTTTAGCCCATTGTAGCTGCACTTAAATTTATGATAGATGAATGGTTAAATATGTGTGTATTCATGTAGCTGGTAAGCTACAAGATTAGTTAGCAAAAAAACTTATTTTTATGTGTATTCTGTGAGTAATGGCCCTCAGTTAAGTTGGAGGATGTTATAGATTGGTATCAAAGCTCAAGGTTCAAAAGTGATCTTGTATGGGCCAAGAACTAGCGCGAATTGGGAAAATTCATTGTTACAGTTTTTGATCTATGATGAATTTGGGGAAATATGTTAAACCAAAGTGAAATCCCTGAATTCTTGGGTAGATTCGAGTTTAATTTGCTTCAGAGCCATCAAAGAAAATATTTATGGCATTGATATGCAGGTTGCAGAGTTAAAATCCATCCTTTATAGTCAAATTTTGTGTTTTTATGACAACTTTGAAGTTTAGTGAAGCGATGACCTAGATTATTTTGACCTCAAGAATCAACAGTAGAGATTCATTTGTGAAGTCCAAAAAGGGCATTTCCAACAGTCTTTTGGAAAGCGAGCTTCAGAAAAATCTTGAGGTGTGGCATGAGGTTAAGTTCAAAGGGAGAAACATGATTGCACAAGACCGAATGAATGAGAGTCATTGATTGATGTCACTCTCAGCCATCAGATCTTGCAGGAAAATTGATTTTGGAAAGACTCGTTCAAGATGAGCTATGTATGTAACTCACCCTTCTTAAGAAGGTGTTGAGGGGTTCGAGATCCCTTTAACTCAACTGTAGGAACCAAACCTGCCTAAGAGGCCCAATTAGACTCATAAGCATTTGATGAGTGGTAAGGTTCTCCAGATTGGTAATCTGGATGGAATTATCGATGGGCTTTAATTGTGATTGACAGATATGTCTTTTCTGTTAAGCCTTGCCTCAAGCTATGCAACTCTCTTTTTGGTTATTTTCTAACATTTATAACAAAAGATAGATAGAGATTTAAACTAGGTGATAGAGGGAAGCTAATTATGTGTTGGGGGAAGGCCGGGTTGCAGGATAACCTTATACCTTAGCATGCAGACGAAGAAGATCTAAACTACTTAAAATTAACATTAATACCATTTTGATTAGTAGACATTCAACATTGTCTGAGATAACAGTTACAGAAAGAAAATATATACGTGACAAGAAGTTAGTGCAAGAAAAAGTAATTTTCAATGCTCTGTTATCAATCACAGATTAACACAATCGATTTCTATTGATCAACTAGAATAAAAGAATCGTTGCAGCATTATAAGATAACTTTAAATAACAGATACAACAACTCTTACTCAATAAAGAAGCAAATATTGAATTTGAAGACAAAGATAGTCCCCCTCGTTCCAAACACATTCATGCCTCAGATGAAAGAAGTGTCTTTGGTTATAAACAAAACTTATTAATTAAAATCACTTGCACAGAAATAGTTCTTTTACAAAATTTCAGAAAAATTCTTTCTCTTCAAAACCATCGACCCCTTTTTCCAAGGTCGATGCCCTTATTTATAAAAATAACTAAACTAAAAATAGCTACTAAAGTTGTGTTAAGTTAAGAAAACGCCATGTGACAGACTTTATCTATATGTTCTCTTTTTCTTCATCTGGTGCCTTTACTAAAGTGGATTATTCTTCTCATACTTTGACCATTTGAAGAAGAGATCTTCGCATGTATTTGCATATGGGAACCTGTGTTGATCCATCGGGGCGGAGAGGACCTCCTTTATCTCTACTTCCTGTTCCTTGTACTTGATTAGCTTGACACTTAAGCATTGTAGGACTGCAAGAGCTTTAATCGGAGGCTCCATGAACTTCTTCACTTGACCCGGGATCATTCTTGAGATCTAAAAAATCTCTGCTTCCCATGCCCGGTCTTGCTCTTCACGTTGTTTAACTATGTCATGCAAATCGGCGAAATCCTCCAGTGGACCAAACTCTAGTAGGTCAATGTTCCTCATTTCCTGATTGATTTTCTCCCAACTTTTCTCACACTCTCCCCATCTTTCCTGCATTTTCCGTTGAGGTTGATGGACCATGCTTACACAGTGGCCAATTGCCCTCCTTATTTGGGCGATGTTGCTATCCATCAACACTCGGATGCCATTCTTTTCTGTATCTCGACCCTTCTATACTTCGTTGATGTAGTCTATCCATTCTAAGGCTTGATGTGCCTTTTCATACCATCGTTGCATGTCTTTACAGGTTTCCATCCCCATGAGGGTATCTTATTGGAAATCAACTATGCACGATGAAGAGATCTCTTTCACTTGTGAATTGTGCATACATTTGTCGGAAATAACTCTTCAGGAGTACCATTGCCTGCGTTGAATTCTGGTAATATTCCGCTTGATGTCACAGATGGTCCAGTTCTTTCATCATGGAGTCTACCTCCCTTTCATCCCTTCTTGCCCTGTCTAAAGTGGCATCGGTTATGGCCATACCTTCTCTGATTAGCTTAGTCATCTTAGCATTTTATGTGTCAAACAACATTTTCCTCTGTGGTTATTAGAAGTGTGCTATCGAGCATGAGCTTCCTTTTCTTGATTGTTCTTCTCATCACAACTTTACTTTTCATGTCATTAGCAATTGCTTGTATATCGATGACTTCATATATTGGTTCAAGAATCTGTTGATATCCCTAGGACATAGTATTACCTAGGCTTCCTGTCATATAGAGATGTTCCATGGAAGGTTCTTTTAATTCCTTAGTAGGGGAGGTTTCTATATGCTCTAGTGATTTGGCCTTCTGTTGATTCTTTGTCCTAGCTGGGGAAGTAGGCGAAGGATTGACATTAGCTGAGAGTTCGATCGTTGAGATTTTGATTTATGGCTCCCCTATTCTTTCTTCTTGTTCACCTTCATCCAAGTCGTTCTTAGTGTTGTCACCTTGAGGCTGTGTTCCCAGCTGATTGGGAAAAAAAATGTCAAGAATGTTCCTAGCCTCATGGTCACCTTCCTGGTGATTTAGGATCAAAACATCAGAAGATGGAGCAGATGTTTCCCCTAGCTCCTCCTCTTGTGTGATTGGTACTAGGGTTATGTGTGAATCTTCTAAACCTTCCTCATGATCATATATGGTGATTAAATCTATGAGGAAAGTAGGCATACCCATCCCGCTTGATTCTCTTGTTGTCCTTCGTTGAGTTGTAGTAGGCACTGGTGACATAGCGCTGGTTTTTTATTGTTCAGCACTTTCTTCTGGTGGGATTGTATTCGAATTATTTAGTTCTGCCTCCTCGTTTATACCTACCAGGGTGATTCTCAAAGGTCCTATCAAAGGATTGAGTAGGGGCTCTTCTCCGAATCTTGCAATAGCTCTTTCGACTTCTTCTAGTAATAGTATACCCCTTCTCTATGCCTCAACCACTTCTGTTGCTCGGTTTTATTTTCTTATCCTAAGAGCTTCTTGAGTTGTCTGCTCTATTGTATCAACTTTCTCATCCATAGTCATTGCTTTGAATTTGGTCATATTGGGGTTATCCCTTCTATGGAGCACCTCCCCCCAGTCCTGGGCGCCCTCTATAAAGATCTCATATTTGAAGCTATCATGAACATATGGCCAATATGAGGATACTTGCGACGTGTGCTAGAGTACCAGGACTTTTGGATCATGCTTGCGAAAATGGCCTGTGGGGAACCAATACTCAAGCTTACTCAATCCCTCTTGTTTCGCCTGTGCAGTGTCTTTCACCATGTAAAACCCGATATGGTCTTTCACCATGTAAAACCCGATATGAAAACCATAGGGTATGAATTCCCTCTTCTTGTCTTTTACCAGGGAGGTAGTATAGCCTTTCATAATGGTCTGGTAACAAATTTCTCCCAAAATGAGATGGTTCGGGATATGAACGGGGAGTAGATGTGGTGTGCCAGTAGCCTCGAACACTCTGATAAGTGCTCGTTTCTTCCAAATACCAGTGGCCCACTTTGGAAATCATCTTTTTGGCTGCCGCTGAAAGCCTTGGGCATTCTTTTCTAAATATGATGAAGTGCACTCGGGCTATGAACTCATCGCATATAAGTGCGTAAAATTTCTTGTACCTATTTTCCCACAGAATGATGAAATAAACATGCATGGGTAACTCGACAACATGCTAGCTTAAATTCATACCTGCGAAAATGTTTCTTGTGCAGATCACGTCCAATAGGTACGATGCCATGTGGAAAGCTGATGTTTCTCCATCCTTTGGTGTCTGGGCCTGTAAGATATTGGTGCTTAGCTGTTTGGAAATGATGGCTCCCTAGTTGAAACTACTCCAGAAGATTGCTACGGTATATGCCAAAGGCATCCATGCTTCTGAAAACTTAGAGCAATCTTTTTCCCCATATAATCGACAGATTAAAGCCATTACATATACGACTCTCTGAGGTTTACCATGCTATACCATTTGTTGCTCCTGTTTGTGAACTTCTTATCATCCTTCCACCATGAGGCCAGTAACCCGCTGGTGTCATGGAACTCATAAAATATGACCACAAAGTCTGTATTTAGCCTTTCCTCTGGGTCTCTGAGGTTGTAGTATTTTTGGACCTCTATTGGAAGAAAGACACCCACACATTTACCCTGTTCATTATTGATTGTTCATTTTATCGCGTCTGTGTGGTCAATCATTCATCCTAAGGTTTTAATGTAGGGAACAACTGGGGTCCGGTAGGTCACCATATGTAGATATGATCACCTGATGTTTGGGAAAACCTGGTCATCCAACATCCCGACGTCCGGGTCATTGTGGGGTGTAAACTCCGGGTAATCTTCCTGGTTGATTTTCTTAAACATATCTCCCCAATGTGGGAGCATGACTTTTGATCTGGTGCTCGCCTCTGTGTCGTCGAATGCCATAGGTTGCGTAAACTACATTTTGGTGGAAGTGTGGATAACTGATTTTTTCTTTGAGACAAAATCAAGCTCCCTTGTAGCGCCTAGTGTAGACCCTTCGCCAAACTCTAGTTCTTTCATTTTGGGCGTTCTTCGTGAGCACCTGGTCGTTGGATTCCTTGGAGGAATTTTC
The DNA here is from genome assembly GCA_032191745.1 of Picea mariana. Lineage (NCBI taxonomy): Eukaryota > Viridiplantae > Streptophyta > Pinopsida > Pinales > Pinaceae > Picea > Picea mariana. The sequence continues at coordinate 57,711 of JASDQU010307615.1, forward strand.
CTCTTCCTTGCAAGAGACTAACCTGGTCTTACCGGTAATCAAAGTCAGAGAGTGGGTTGTAACCTCCTCGATGCTTTCTCTCGATTCTTCGTTTGGTTCAGGATATAAGTGATTTGTGAACATAATACCATGTTTGGGCATAAGCCTTGCAAATTTAAATAGAAAGCATACTTACCTTTTCGTTTCAAGTCTTAAATTTAGGATTAAAAATGCGGTTTGCACAATCTACCACTGAATCTACACCATGCTTAGGATTAAATGCAATGCTGGTTGGTGGCGCAGGAGAGGATTATTTCGTAGTTCATCGGTGAATTCAAATTTCAACGGTTGGTCGGCACGCGAGATCGCGGTATAGGTTGTGTGAAAATTTAATTTGTCTATCAAAATGCAAAATTCTGTCTCATCCCAGCTGGAGGTATCCCATCGAATCACCAAGCCTTTTCATATTTACAAGAAACTAGTATAATCGACATCGGGGATAAGCACGATCACAGATCAACCAGGTTTTTTGGCGTCAATGGGTAAAGGTTCTTACTAAAACCAGGAGTTCAGTTTTCTAGCAATCAACTGATAGTTAATGAGCTTATTGGCATCGGTGGATTGCCTTTGACATTGTTTCATTGGCACCTCTAGGCAAAAGTTCTGATGTCGACCCAAAACTTCCCACGGTGATGACGTGGAGGTGCTGACATAGAAATATAGATATGACATGGGGGACATCAAAAGATGACATGGGTAATACCTGAGTAATACGGACTGCATACACGGAAAAACACGTGGCGGTTGATTTGACCCCTTGAGGCATGAGGAGCATTTATTTTTGGTGTCAATGATTTTCTTTTGACACATGTTACCATCCCCTTTCTCCCTCTTCATCGATGTCGACGGTATATCGAGGATTTTTGTTGCCTATGTTGACGGTTTACCTTTCGGATTTCGTCAATGTCGATGATACATCGATGATTTTTATAAAAAAAATTTGCAGGCCAGAATCAACGATCGACACGCCCTTCCTCCCATTTCTCCAATGTCGATGATACATCGACGTTCGACGATTATCATTGTTATGTGGGAATTTTTCCACTTGGATTTCGCTGATGCCAATGATGGGCACATGGCTCAAATTTTTAAGCTACGTGCACTTAGTCTAAATGCTAGGTTTACTTAGAGAGAAGGTCAATCTGTTCAACAATTCCAAACCAAACCGAATGTGATCAATGCTAAAACAAAAAAACAGAAAAAACCCATTGATCCCTACACAAGTAACTAAATTCAGGAAAGACAAAGTGGTACCCAAAAGAAAAAATTCACAAATTTTTTTAGGGTGTGTTGAGTGCTCAACAAATGGCAATTCTCTGGGAGAAAACAAAATCTATGCTCCTTCCCTCATGATTAGCCTGTGAAAATTGATTGATAAACCATCTATATTTATTCTATTCCTTTCAACAAAACATTTTTTATCAATGTGTGCACAAGTTCCCGGGTTCGCAAATCCAGATCTACCTATGGGGTTTAGCTTTTCCACTCTCTTTCCTTTTAACCTCAATCCATGTCCTTTCTAGACAAGAGCCAAATAGGGAGTCCATTGGCGTGAGGCCATTTAGCTATCATCCCTTTCTTACGGTGTCACTCCACTTCCAACGAGCGTCCATAGCCCCGGCGGAGTTATCTGCATACCCTCTCGAACTTTACACTCTTTTTATGGATCATCTTTTTCTGGCATAGATACTGAGAGTGAGTCAGAGAGGAGGATATATGTTTTTTGACAAGGTGAAAGTGTTGCAGTGGAGATTTTCCTAGCTCTGTCCATAGGTACATATGATTCTTTCCATTTAGCGTTACCAGACCACTAGGTAGATATTTCATCGCTTCCCCAAGTAGTATGCTTACAAAGACAAATATTATTTTGAAAATTTGTATTTGCTCAGTGTCTCTTATTTTTCATGAAAGTGTAGGTCATGAGCAAAGTCTTCTTCACCGTATCTGTTAAAGTCAACCATTGCTTTACAAAACACAACTTAATTAAAAGAAAATAACAAGCAAAAGAAAGAAATAAAAAGGAGTTTGAAGTTGGTCTTCCCTAAACCCACACACTCATCCTGATCAAAATGTATGCTAAAAAAGAAACATAAACTCAAACAAGGCATCAAAAGACATTTGTTTTTAGGAGAAGTATTGTTTTAAGTCTTGGCCATTCACCATGTCAGATTCCCCCCTCATATTTTGCAACCGGTATGTGCCTTCCCCGATATTCTTGGCCACCTGAAAAGGTCCGAGCCATAGATTTTGGAACTTTGAGTGTTTTCCTTTGGACCCGTTTGCGTTATCCCACTTCAAGACTAGGTCTCCTACCTCGAAATGTTTTTCTTTGGCCTTATGTTTGTCGAACGATATTTTAAATACCTGTTGATGAGCGATGAACTTAACTTTATCCTTTCCCCTTTCTTCACCCACCATGAGAAGGGTATCAATCCTTTGTTGTAGAGCGGATGAGGATTGACCTCTTGATGCATGGGAAAGCTATAAAGATGGAAGATACAATCTATTTGGGAGAATGGATTCTTTTCCATATACTAGAAAGTACAGAGAGTTTCCTATGGCTTCCTTAGGTGTTACTCTATTGACCCATAAGGCATTATGAAGCAAATTATGCCAATTCCTCTGATTCTCAACAACGGTTTTTTTTTTTTAATTCTCACCAGGTTTTTATTGGTTGACTCTGCTACCCCATTCCCTTGTGGATAGCAGTTTGCAGAATATATTATTATGATCCCCTTATCAAGGGAGAATTTTGTCAAGAGCGTGGAAGAAAAGTAGGCAGCATTGTCAAAAATGAGAATGGAGGGTAATCCAAACCTTGTTATTAGCTGTTGTTCTAAAAATTGGATTACTACCTTTTCATTAACGCGTGTGAGAGGGATAGCCTCTGTCCATCTTGTAATATAATTTGTGACGGTCAAGATATATTTATGTTGTTTCAAAGAATTGGGAGTAATTTCTCCTATGACGTCTATTCCCCATTGTTCAAAAGGTATGGATATGGTCACTGGATGGAGTGGAATGACTGCCCTCTTTTCTCTACCGACACTCAAATGACAAGATTTACATTTCCTGGCATATACGTGAGCATCCCTGAACAGAGTAGGCCAATAATAACCAACACTTAATATTTTGTGAGCTATGGTTTCTCCTGCAAAATGTCCACCCGTTGGACCGTCATGGAGCTCTCTCAGTACTCTTTCTACATCATTGTGTTTGAGAAATCTAAGGAGCACTCCATCATAATTTACATGAAAAAACATTGCATTTATGAGGCGATATTGAGCATATTTTAACTTGAGGGCTCTCCTTTCTCTAGGTTTTAGTTTTCTGGACAAGTTCCATGATGCAAGAGATAAGACAAGTTTCCATACCAGGATCCTTTCTCGGGAGGTACGTATAAGGCTTCGCTACACCATAATGATAACTCGTTTTCCCAACCGGAGTCTTCTGCGTTGATCAGATCTTGGGCCTCAACATCCAGTTTACACAATCCTTGACCCTTGACTATTTCGGCAGGTTTTATGTCTAGATCAAATTCTTGAACAACTACCATCCAATTTCCATTCCTTTCTCCCATTTCTTGTTGGGTGAACAAAGATCTGACTGTAGGGTGAGGGACTATGACTTTAGTGTGATTCTTCAGGATATAGGATCTAAAATGTTTGACCACTTTATAAACTGTGTAAGCCTGTTTATCTATAGCCAGATAGTTCAGTTTGGCTCCTTGAAGGTTAGTTCTCATAAATTATACCTGTGCCTCATTGTTTTCATCATCCTTCTGGGTAAGTACAACAACTAAGGATTGGTTATAAGCAAAGGTATAAAGGAAAAAATCTTTGCTGAAATCAAGGCTTCGTAGTACTGGTGCTTGGGATATTGCAGTTTTGATGTTGTTAAAATCTCCTTTCATTTCTTCATCCCATTTAAACTCTGCATCTTTGTGAATCATTTTTTGTAAAGGTTTAACAGTTTTAGCGAAGTCAGGAGTAAATTTTCTCACAAAGTTGATTTTCCCAAAGAAGGATTGCATGACATTTTTATTATGAGGCAAGGGGAGTTGATATTTATCTTTTTCTGATGCTCCTCTAAGGTTTATGAAATATACACACAGATGGATCTCCCTAGACCTCTTTATGACGGGCACCATATTGGCCACCCAGGCAGAGTGTCTTACTTGAAAGATAATCTTGGCATCTAATAATTTCTTCAGCTCTTGATACATCATAGGTTCTAAAGATGGGTGGTAGTTCCTAGGCTTTTGTTAGAATGGTTTCACTCCAGAATTTAACGGGATTGTGTGTTGGATAATGCGCGTATCACAAGTTTTCAATTCTCAGTAGGACCAAGGAAATACATCTTGATATTATTTAAACAGTTTGAGATAATATTTCTTGTCTTCTTTGGACACTGTCTTGCCCAAATTAACATTCTTGGGGTTCTCAGGGGTTCCTAGGTTTATAGTTTCGTATATAGGACATGAGCTCCCTAGTTTTGCATTCTTTGACACTCTAAACCTTTCCCTTAGGTCGAAAAGGTTCTCCATATTGGCCACTCCTTTTGGTATCGTGTGAAACTTTGGTTTTTTCTCAGAGTGATCTGTTCCGTTATTCTGTTCGTGGAGATTTGATTCTGTGAGTAGTTCTTGGAATATTTCATCATCAATGGCCAAATCCCTAAACTTCCCCTGATTAGTCAGGAAATCTACAATCTGTTCATCCCCTTCAAATACTTTCCAATTATACATGTTGTTATGTACCGATGGTTTGTAGAGTAGTTCTACTGCAAACCTTGAGGCTTCATAGTCTTCTAAAGGAGATAATATTGAGGCCGTGGTGGATAAAGCATCAACAAGGGTATTTTGCATCCTAGGAACAATAGTAATGTTGAAGGCCTCAAAATTTTCTATTAGTTTGTGCACCTCTTGCTGGTAATTTCTTAAGTGAGGTGAATTGCAATGGATAGTATTCTTCACTTGCCTAACGATAATTTTGGAGTCTCCGAAAACTTTCAATTCCTTGACGTTTAGCTCAATGGATTTCTTTAGTCCTTGGACTAGAGCTTCATATTCAATAGTGTTATTAGTGCATTCAAATTCTATTCTGCAGTATAAGAAGTTTTGTTTCCCCTTTGGGTCAATGAGGATACATCCTTCTCCCGACCCTTCTTGCAATTTAGAACCATCAAAGTACAACATCCAAATTCGTGGGGGGAAATTACTAACTTCTTCATGTCTAGCTATTTTTTCACTTTCATCCTCCTTATCTGCTACTCTTGTCGGAGAATCTCGACAGAGGATGCCTTTTTCTGCGGTTGCTAGTAAGTCTACTTGAAAATTCATTTCATATTTTTGTGTGGGAGGTACGTCAGACACGTGAGAGGAGAAATTACCGAAATTAGAATCACAAGAGTAGTTTCCTAAAACAGGGAACTCTGTTGAAGAGGGTTCATTTGGGGTCTCTAAATCAGTGACCATATGTTTGAGATATATTTCTCTGTCAATCCTGATCATGTTTTTATGTCCTTTTAATGGAAACCAGAGGTGAGCCCAGTCAGTACTAAAGTATTCGTTTAATTTCTCAGACCAATCTCGACTAAGTAGCATTCCATAAGCCTCTGGGATGTCTACCACAATCATGCCAATTACTTGAACAAATTTGGGGTGTGTAGCCATTCTGATCATGACATATTTCAGTTCTCCAATGACCTTTACCTGAGTCCTATCTAGTTGTATAACGTGTTTATCACTTTTGAGTGGGGTTTCGTTCAATTTCTTACAAATTGACAATGGCATGACATTTGAAGATGCCCCTGAATTGACTACGCAATTATGTATATTTCTATTAAAAACTTCAAACATCAAGAGGAAAGGAGGAACAAAAGGCCTTCCTCTTTTGTCTAAAGAGCAAGCATTCACACTTGGCTTATTTGTTAAATCTGTGGGAGATGGGACTTCACTTTGATCAGTGCTTGTTATAGGGGTACCTATTGATTTTAAGGCCTGTAACAGAAAATCCTTTTGTTGAGGGATCTTGCACATGTCCATGAAAGACACATTGGCCTTCATATTCTTCAAGTCTTCTACCACATTGTAGTCTAGCTTAGGACCTTCCCGTGTGTGTATGTTTGTGGGATTTTTTTGAGAATAAAATAGGGGTTTGGGGCGATCCGCCGCTTGATTTCCTCGAGATAAGTGAGTAATGGTGGTATAAATTTGGACAGGTTGACTTTTACTCCGCAACTGTATAGCCAAAATTTCAATCGGGGGTCCCTGCAATTCAACGACGTCATTGAAAGACATCAAGTGGTTGGAATCCCATAACAACACGACTTTCTCTTCCGGTGGCTCTTGACTTTCTTGATCGATGGAATTTATTGCCTAGCTACTGGGTTGTTCAGTTAGAGAACATTCGTCTAAGAATTGATTATCTATTATATTCATAGCATGCAACCATTGAGGGCAGTCCATTTTTGAATGGTTTTATCGATGGTACATGCAGAAAGAGTCAGATGCTATGTTCCCTAAGTTGATGTTTAGGTTAGCTGGGGGAGGTTTTATAGCTTTGAAAGGTGGATTTTTTTTAAAAAGGGGTTTATAAGGTATTTGATTTCGGTTTCCTTCCCCAACACTTCTTTTCATGTCTATAATCATGTTGGAAAGTTTTTTTATCATCCGCTGCAGGTTTTCCAGATCCCCTCCCTCTTTTTCAGGACCTTGTTTTTTTTTTTCTCAGGGGTCTTGTTAAAAAAAGTCCTCTCTTAAGTAGAGGTTGGGTTTCCTTTTTTATTAGTGATATTTGACCTTATTTGCACCCTTTCATTTGGAATTCAATGATTTTAGCTTCTTCGAAATTTTTGGCTAGAGTATGTTTGGAAACCCTTTTTACGAACATGGAAATAGAAGTTGGGAGAGCATTAGCGTATACTTCAATTTTCAACTCCTGGGTAGGTTTAGCCTCCGTTTGGAATTTGTTCAAAATGATGGTGAACCTTTGGTTGAAATATTTAACCTTTTATTTTGGACTCATAGTGGTAGTGAAAAGTTCAACCATTAAAGCTCATGTGGTAGTTTCTTCAGCAAATTTGTTCAAGAAATCCTTTTGAAACTTTGTCCAGCTAGTTATGGAACCAACTGGCAGGTTGAAATACCAAGTTGAGGCTGAATTTTCAAAGGTATAAGGAAAAAGCATGCATACTACATCTTCGTGTTTCACATTCATCAACCTTATATCTAATATGAACTTCTTAATATGGTCCTCAAGCAATCCGGATGTTTCGGGGTAAAATTTAGGGAGTAGTTTTTCTTGATGTCTAGGTAGGTTATGCACCCGTCCTGGGATTACCAAAGCATCTATGGCCAACCACGGTTGATTGTATCTAGGATGATCTCCCCTTTCTCCATTTTTATCATTATTATCCTCTATGTCTTCTGATTCAGAACTTGAGCGATCTGATTTAGACCCTTCCTCTTCAGATTCAAAATCATCAGGTTTAGAGTAATTACCAGCTGGTGTTTTGGGTATCAGATTAAGGGGTTGTTCGATCTCTGTGAGGGAAAAATCTATCAGGTCTTCTACCGTGTGAACAAATACCTGGTCTGGGGTATTAACAACTGGTCTTCTTATTTTTTTTCTTCGAGGAAGTAAAGGAGCTAAAGGTAATGCTCTGATCTGTCGAGCATAAGCTCTAGTGATTCTTTTGAACTTATTTAACTGTTCGTAAGGAAGACCGTAAGGTATTTCAGGGTACATGTGTTCTTCCTCTTCATTTTGAGGTGAGTTATTCGTATCGGGAGTAGTCTTTGTATGTGGGTTGTCTTGAGAGTGACTAGCCATGCATGTGGGTTGTTTTGAATCTATAGGCTTTGCGGAATATTTTATCAGAAATATTGTTAGCCATGCATTCGTTCAGGCCCTCATTCTAGCACCAATTCTGTTGAGGGGTCTGAGATCCCTTTAACTCAATAACAAGAACCAAACCCACCTAAGAGGCCCAATTAGACTCGTAAGCATATGATGAGTGGTAAGGTTATCCATATTCATGATCTGGATGGAATTATCGATGGGCTTTAATCGTGATTGACAGATATGTCTTTTCTGTTAAGCCTTTCCTTGGGCTATGCAGTTCTATTTTTGGTTCTTTTCTAACGTTTATAACAAAAGAGAGATAGATCCTTAAACTAGAAGACAGAGGGAAGTTAATTATGTGTTGGGGGAAGGTTGGGTTGCAACATAACCTTATACCTTAGCATGCAGATGAAGAAGATCTAAACTACTTCAAATTAGCATTAATACCATTTTGATTAGTAGACATTCAACATTGTCTGAGATAATAGTTACAAAAAGAAAATATATACATGACAAGAAGTTAGAACAAGAAAAAGTGTTTTTCAATGCTCTATTATCAATCATAGGTTAACACAATCGATTTCTATTCATCAACTAGAATAAAGGAACTGTTGCATAGTTATAAGATAACTTTAAATAACAGATACAACAACTCTTACTCAATAAAGCAACAAATATTGAATTCGAAGACAGAGATAGTCCCCCTCAGTCCAAACACATTCATGCCTCAGATTAAAGAAGTGTCTTTGGTTCTAAACAAAACTTCTTAATTAAAATCACTAGCACATAAATAGTTCTCTTACAAAATTTCAGAAAAAGTCTTTCTCTTCAAAACCATCGACCCCTTTGTCCAAGGTCGATGCCATTATTTATAAAAATAACTAAAATAAAAATAGCTACTAAAGTTGTGTTAAGTTAAGAAAATGCCACGTGGTGGACTTTATCTATTTGTTCTCTTTTGCTTCATCTGGTAGATTTACTGAAGTGGATTGTTCTTCTCGTACTTCGACCACTTGAAGAAGAGATCTTCTCATGTATTTTCATATGGGAACCTGTGCCGATCCATCGGGGCGGAGAGGACCTCCTTTATCTCTAATGCATGTTCCTTGTACTTGATTAGCTTGACACTTAAGCGTTGTAGGAATGCAAGAACTTTAATCAGAGGTTCCATGAACTTCTTCACTTGACCCGGGATCATGCTTGAAATCTGTGAAATCTTGGCTTCCCATGCCCAGTCTTTCTCTTCACGTTGTTTAACTATGTCATCCAAATTGACCAAATCCTTCAGTGGACCAAACTCTGGTAGGTTAATGTTCCTCATTTCCTGATTTATTTTCTCCCAACTTTTTTCACTCTCCCCATATTTCTTGCATTTTCTGTTGAGGTTCCTGGACCATGCTTACCCAGTGTTCAGTTGCCCTCCTTATTCGGGCGATGCTGCTATTCATCAACACTCGGATGCCATGCTCTTATGTATCTTGACCCTTCTGTACTTCGTTGATGTAGTCTATCGGTTCTATGGCTTGATGTGCCTTTTCATACCATCGTAGCATGTCTTTACAGGTTGCCAGCCCCATGAGGGTATTTTCTTGGAAATCATCTATGCGAGTGGTGAAGAGATCTCTTTTAATTGTGAATTGTTCATACATTTCTCTAAAATCACTCTTCAGGAGTACCACTACCTATGCTAAATTCTGGTAATATTTCGCTTGATGTCGCAGATGGTCCAATTCTTTCTTCATGGCAACTACCTCCATTTCATCCCTTCTTTCCCTGTCTAAAGTGTCATCATTTATGGCCATACCTGCTCCAATTAGCTCAATCATCTTAGCATTTTCTGTGTCAAACAACGTTTCCTCTATGGTTATGAGAAGTGTGCTATCAAGCATGAGATTCCTTTTCTTGATTGTTCTTCTCATCATAGCTTTCCTTTTCTTATCATAAGCAATTTATTGTATATCAACGACTTCATCTACTGGTTCAGGAATCTGTTGATCTCCCCAGGACAGAGTATTGCCTAGGCTTCCTGCCGTATAGAGATGTTCCATGGCAGGTTCTTTTAATTCCTTAGAAGGGGAGATTTATATATGATCTGGTGATTTGGCCTTCTGTTGGTCCTCGTCAGCTGACAGAGTATTTTTCCTAGTTGGGGAAGTAGGTGAAGGACCGACATTATCTTAGAGTTTGGTCATTGAGATGTTGATTTTTGGCTCCCCTGTTCTTTCTTCTTGTTCACCTGCATCCAATCTGTTCTTAGCATTGTCACCCTGAGGCTGTGTTCCTGACTGATTGGGAAAAACAGTGTCAAGAGTGTTCCTAGCCTCATGGTCGCCTTCCTGGGGATTTGGGATCAAAACATTGGAAGTTGGAGCAGATGTTTTCCTTGGCTCCTCCTCTTGTGTGATTGGTACCGGGGTTATGCGTGAAGCTTCTAAACCTTCCTCATCATCATATATGGTGATTAAATCTATGAGGACAATAGGCATACCTATCCTTCTTGATGCTCTTGTTGTCCTTCGCTCAGCTGCAATAGTCACTGGTGATCCCACTTGTGGTGACATAGGGTTGGGGTTTTCTTGGTCAACACATTCATCCGGTGGGATTATATTCGAATTATTTAGTTTTTCCTCCTCGTTTGTACCTACCGGAGTGATTCTCAAAAGTCCTATCAAAGGCTTGATTAGGGGCTCTTCTCCGAATCTTTCAATAGAACATAGTTACCAACTTAATCAGAACTCTCCAGAGTTCTCATTTTTTGGGGGGTCCAATTTTTTTACCTCATTTTTAAAAATGGTGCTACTAGTAGCACACCCTCTCCGTTTTTAGATGATTTTTGATATTTTCAATTTTTCGATCCCCAATGTTTCCACATTATTTTTTTAAATGCTCACTTT
>JASDQU010307615.1:92898-103281 GCA_032191745.1 Picea mariana
CTGAATAGACCAGAATTGAATAAAGTCTACCATTCTTTCTACAACCTTTTTTTTTGGGAGGATTCAAGGAGTGAAAATTGGAGGAGTTTCAGAGAATACATTGAGTAATATTATCTACAGGATCAGAGTACTCAGGAAGCATTATCAGGTTCTATGTGATGATTGGTTGATGGTGATGATTTAATGTAAAGTTTTATTATCTCTCATATATTCCTGGGTAGAAGGAAGGGGCAAGGATGGAGAGTTCAACTCTCTCTTGATATTGGAGGATTATATATTCCTCTTGGAGGTTTATCCCTTCCTCTACCTTTGGAAATAATTACTTCCCTTGAACAAAAACTATTGATTATTTTTCATATATTGTGCATGGTGTATTGTGGTGTATTGGTGTAACTCTTATACTATTGTTCATTGCTCATTGGATATAATTGAATGGTTTAAGTATAAGTTGAAAAAGATTTTTAAATTGTACTTGATACTGATTCACCCCCCTCTCAATATCAACAATAATTTCTTCTTTGAAAACACTTTGACTACTTTGACCTTTTGAGGCTTCTAAATGACTCATGATGGATCTCCAAATTCACATGGCCATAACTCTCTAACCATGAGGAGTTATGTGATGTTCCACATACCACCGAAAATGGCATGACATGTAATATCCATCTAGAATAGTCTTACCTACAAATATATAAAAACTCATTCCATTATCCATAAAACAAATTTTCGTCCATTACCCAAACATTTGTGCTACCAAAATTCACTACTGGACTTTCTTCAAGGGTTGAGATCCGACCCAATTAATCAACACCAAGTTCATCTAATAGTAGGCGCATGTCCAACCATGGCCTTAAAAGTTTTTAAGAATACTTATACTTATTTAAAAGTTCAATACTTATCCAATAAAAAGTAAAGCAAGGAACATGATAACATTCATCTCAATAAAGAAACCACAATACACAAGTATAGGTAGCAACCAAGGTGGATACCTTAACTTTATTTATAATAATAATGTTACAATGTACAATAGAGGAGCCAGGCCAACTGCCTACAACTCTTTTACAAACTTCAATTACACATAACACAACTACCTACAAGAACTATCAATCCAACCCTTGAAGCAACTGCAAGCCTACCTCTTGTAGGTCATGTACTCTTATTTTATTCACTTATCAAAGCCAAATCCATGCTATAATGCCAACCCTAAATTAGTACAACCATAGAACACTTTTCACTCTTGTGTATGGATGACTTATTTAATGCCTTATCACTTTTGAGGCATCCTCCTTCTATAGCAGACTTGACTTGATTTTTTCTTCTTCTTACGTTTTTTGTAAGCCACTACAAGTCCAAGTGGACTCAAGTGTCATCCATCAACTTTTCATTCTTTGGTGTCTTTTCCACAAATTATCTCCATCCAAAATGAACACCCAACATGTGCACCTACTGCATTAGGAAAGTGTGCTAAATGTATGCGCATGGTAAGTGCATATAAAGGTATTGATCCACTAACTAAGGGACAGTCAACCTATTGGGATTGCACATATTTTTTGTGCACCCTAAATGTCCCAACTCATGTAAATGAAGTATGGAATGGTTCACCACTATGTCTAATCATCAAGTAGGCAACATCTATCATTGCAACCTTGTACAATGACACTTCATGCATTCCTAGGAAATGCCCCTACTTCCATCTACATGTGGAAGCCTTAAATAATCATTTTGGCATTTTGATCCATGATTTTGCATGTCCTTATTAACATTTGGGATTTTATACCCAAGGTTCATCCATATTTGACCAACAAAAACCTTAGAGCATCGGCATATCAATCCTCATCCAAGACTGAGGAAGGTCTCACCCAAGTGGCAGAGAGTCTTGGAAACTTGATTTTCATTAATGTCAACTTTAGAGGAAGTCTATAAGCCTCTATAAGTATTGGGTATAATTGAAGAAGTCTCCAAAGTGTTCCCCTTATGGAGTAGCTTTAAGCATGGCCCTCATAGGAAGACACTTTGAAAAAGTCTACAAGAAACCCAGAGGTGTGGTCATAAGGCCCAAAGTTGACTGAGGAAAATAAGGTTGAAGAACACTTCAGGAGTATATAAACCCTCATAGATGGATCATCCTTGTCATGTCATTTCCAACGGTAGGTGGCATTCCATGTGGTTCCTCGCAGTTGAGGAATTATGCCCTCATGAATATGAAAGCCCCAAAGAATGGTCAAGAATCCCCTAAATGGTTGCAAAAAGAAGTTACAAGTCATTAATTATAGGGTAAAATGGTTATAATAAGAAAGTATAGGTCATCCCTAAATTTAAGGAAAGAAGTCACATGGAAAAGTATAAATACACTTCAAAAAGCCTCTCATTCTTATACACACAAGCTCAATGTTTTTCTATATTTTAAGTGATCTTTTGGTAAATATTTTCCATAGCATATCTGAGGAAGTGAAGTATGAGTTAGCGAAGGGAAAAAAAGGAAATATTTTGATTCTTTTATATTTCTAAGGATATATGTGGGTCGCAGTGAAGCAAGGCGCAAACATTTGTGGGTCACAATGGAGAAAGGCGCAGACATTCGTGGGTTGATAGTGTGCAAGTCATGGATCTATGAAAAGGACATGAAAAATATGATATCCCTTGTTTCTTGAAGATGGTATTCACTAGGTTGATTTGTTGATCTGAGATTATATGATTCGGGTATTCTTCATGAGTAAAGGTATATTTTTTATGTGTTAGTTTGAAACTTGTATCTTGGATGATATGGCACATGCTTAAGGAATGTCTTGGAGGCATTTTTGGTACATGGTTGCATATGGACGAGGTTCATGTTTTGGTGATATTGATACATTCTTGAGAAATATCTTTAGTACATTGTGTATGGCTATTATGGTTCATTGTTAGAGGCATGTCTTTGTGATATTGGCATACATTTGAGGCATATAATTGGTATATAATATTGGTTGTTATGGTGCATACTTGAGGCATATTATTGAGACATTGGAACATCTTGGATACTTGGTATATGGTTTACTATATGGTATATGCTTGAAGAATATCTTGGATACATTGGATTATATCTTTGGAATATAGTGTATGGCATGATTAAGACATATCATGAGTGATATGGTATATGGTTGAGGTACATTTTATGGTACAGGTTCTGGTACATGATTGATGTACATGGTATGGTGATGGTTTTGGTATCCATGTGAGTGGATCTAGTTATAGTTGGTTGATGATGGTATATCAGTGATAGAGACAATGATAGAGACAATGATAGAGACCTTCAGGTTGGAGCCTGTAAATAAGGGGGTCATATCCTCCTTCCGGTTGGAGATGGAGAACATAGGGATTTGGAGATTCCTTCAAGTTGGAGCCTATAAATCAGGGGGTCGTAGTCTCCTTTCAGTTGCAGTTGGATAATTCAAGGAATTGTAGCTTCCTTCAAGTTGGTGCCTATAAATCAAGGGGTTGGCACCTCCTTCCAATTGGTGTTGGATAATTTGGAAGTTGGTGTTTCCTATGAATGTAATATTTGACATATAAGAAATAATTTCATGATTTTGTCCCATTTGGGTTTCCACGCAAATTTCGGTGTACTATGTATCTGTGGTTATTTGTTATGCTCTGTTGATTGATACTTCTCATGATATATTGATGATATATTGTTTATAAAGTTCATGATTACATGTTCTGATTAAAAGTTGTAAAATATTGCATAATATTGATTCACCCCCCCCCCTCTCAGTATTCCAACAATTGGAATCAAAGCAGGTACTTCAAGAAAATAGTCTAACCACTGGAAGGAATATCATGGAGTACGCTAATATTGGAGCACCAATGTTTGATGGTCAGAATTATGCTTTCTGGAATAAAAGAAGGAAAGCCCTTTTACATGCACAGGGATTTGATAGCTGGCAATCAGTAGTAGACGAATACATGGCACCTTCAACTCCTCCAACAGACAGAGATGGAAAGAAACTCAATGAAAAAAATTCAAAGGTTAAAGGAATTATTCCAGATAGTCTTGTTGATTCACTATTTGTGAAGGTGATGCATTGTGACATTGCAAAGGATCTTTGGGGAAACTTCAAAAACATTAYGAAGGAGATGCTAAAGTAAAGGGTGCCAAGATTCAAACCTATAGAGGTAAATTTGAACAACTGAAGATGAAGGAAGATGAAGATACAACATCATACTTTCTACAAGTTGATGAAATAGTAAATTCCATTAAAGGATTGGGAGAATAAATTAAAGAATCAGTAGTTGTTCAAAAGGTACTGAGGTTTCTTACATTGAGATTTGATCCTAAAATATCATCCATAAAAGAAAGAGCAGATCTTTCCACATTGAGGATGGACGAGATACATGGGATACTCATAGCCTATGAAATGAGGACAGAGTAGGATAATCCACCTAGGAAGGAAGCAGTGTTCAAGGCATTCAAGAAGACCAAGAAGAATAAGAAAAAGCCAAATTTAGATTGTAGTTGCAACGATGATTCTAATGAAGATGAAGAGATGGCCAACTTCGTAAGGAAGTTAAAGAAAGGAACTAGAAAGTAAAAAGGTAAGATTCCTTTTAAATGTTTTAATTGTGGTAAAATTGGTCATTTTTCTAATAAATTTCCATATGCTAAGAACAAAGAGAATGATGAAGAAGAATTTCCAAAGAAAGAAAATAAATATCAAAAGGTAGACAAGAGAAGAAACAAGAATAAATTCTTCAAGAAAAGTTTCTACTCAAAGGAGGACAACTCATCATCCAATGAGGATGATGATAGTGACAGTGACTCGGAAAATGTATTATTTATGTCTTATGAAAACGATGAAGAGGATTATGAACAAGAAAGTGAATTTGATCTCAGAGAAGAACTAATTAGTGATTTATAAGAACTAAAAAGAGAGATTAAGAAAAACAAAACACTCAAGGGAGAATTACTTATGCTAAAAGAGAATTCTCAAAATCCTAACTCTGAAAAGGATCGACAAAGGATTATGAACCTGAAAGTACAAGTTGAAGAATCCAGAAGAATCGAAGAGATACTCAGAAGTAGGCTGGAAGAAAAAGAAAAGGAAGAAGAGAGCTTAGAAACTGAAATAATTTCACTAAGGAAGGAAATTCAAAAAAGAGATATGTAGTAGAAAAACAACAAAATACTAGATGAAATCATCAACGCTCAAAGGTTGTATCATGACAAGTCTGGATTGGGATGCAACTAAACACATATAGAGAATGGTTCAAGCTCTATGACTACAAAAGAGGAAACATGGCAAAGGACTTATGTAGAAGTCACCAAAGGATTCACCAAGAAGGAAGAATGCAAGCCCTCACATGAGAGTGATCAAGAATATTATTATAGAAGGACGGCACCATATAGAAGACCTAGGTTTCATAATCAAAATCCAACCATGGAAATAAATTAAGAAGAAAACTGCAAAGGAACAACACCATTCAGAATATCTCCTAGGTATCAAACTATCTTTCTTGGTTCATGTTATTCTTGTAACAATTTTGCGCACAAAGCTATAAAATGCAAAGCTTATGCTAAGAACAAAAGCAACTATGAAGGTCACCCTAGAATTAATCACATTAGAAATCCTCATAAAGCATACAACATAAACTATAACAATTTTGGCTCATTAAACAATGAAGTAGAATGTTATAAATGAAACAATTTTGGACACATGGCCAAATATTGCAGATTGGCAGTTCCTCCAAAGGAACCAAAGAAGGAATTCAACATTCATCAAAAGGGACCAATCAAGAATTTGGATAAGAAAGAAGGATAAACTAAATGTTGAAGAATGTTCCCTTGCACTACAAGTCCAAAGAAGAAGAAATGATTGGTACGTTGACAATGGTTTTTCAAAACATATGACAGGTGACAAGAATAGATTTATAACTCCGAAGAAAGAAAGAGATGGATCAGTTTCATTTGGTAATGAAAACTCAACCAGAATTATAGGGAAAGGCACAGTCAAGCTTGGAAGTAAGGATGCCAAGGTAGAAAATGTCCTACTTGTTGAAAACATGAAACATAATCTACTAAGTGTGAGTCAAATGTGTGATCAAGGACATAGAATTGTATTTGACTCAGAGAAGTGTGAGATAAGAAAGAAGGATCAGGAAAATTGGTGGCTACAACAGTAAGGACTCCAAACAACATATACATAGTAAATGAGATTGGAAAGGAAATATGTTTCTTAGGAAAGGAAAATAAAATTTGGATTTGGCACCGAAGAATGTGACACATAAACATTAACAATCTAATCAAAATTAGCAAAAAGGGAGTAAGATAAATGCCCGAAATCTCAAAACTGGCCAGTACTATGTGCAAGCATTGTCTACATGGAAAACAGACAAGAAAAGAATTCAGATCAAAGGAATACTCTGCAACAAATCCATTGGAAATTGTGCACACTGGTATATGTGGACCAATGAGAACAAAAGGACTAAATGGAAAATAATACTTCATATTACTTATTGATAACTATACAAGAATGACTGCAGTTAGTTTTCTCAAGAAGAAATTAGAGGCATTTGGAAATTTTAGAATATTCAAGGAGATGGTTGAAAATGAGATGGATTTGAGAATTAAGTGATTAATATCATAAAATGGAGGAAAATTCATATCAAAAGAATTCATGGAATTTTATGAATAGAATGGAATAAAAATACATTTCTCGACAGATAGGATACCTCATCAAAATGGAGTCATTGATAGGAAGGAACTGTAACAGAGATGGCCAGAACTATGTGGAATTATTGCAGGTTGAGTAATATATTTTGGGTACAAGCAGTGCACACATACATTCATATCTTGAACAAAGGAATGCTCAGAAACAACAATGACAAAACACCATATGAGTTATGGAAGGGAAGACCAACAAATTTCAAACATTTTAGAGTATTTGGAAGAAAGTGATACATAAAAAGAGAAGATGACAAAGTTGGAAAATTTGACTCTTGATTTGATAAAGGAATATCGGTTCGATAATCAAGAAAAAACATGGCATACAAGTGTTACAATCTAAGACTCGACAAGATAGTGGAAATCATAAATGTAAATATTGGTGAAGAATATGTGCAGAAGATCAAAGAAGAAAGAATAAATACTAAAGAGAAGGAAGTAGAAGAAGATCCCAAAGAAGAAGTGCTAGAATAAGAACATCAAGAAGAATAATAGACAGAAGTAGAACATGAAAAAAATGACCAACACAACTTTTTGATGCCCTCCAGGACACCTAACCATCAGGTTCAAAAGAATCATCCACCAGAACAAATTATTTGAGATAAAAATGCAGGAATAGAAACCAAAGGAATTAAAGGGTTTTATACTCTAGAGCAGAGATACCTTGCACTATTATCCATGATTGAACTCGTCATATTTGACAAAGCTAGTAATCATGAACATTGGGTCAAGTCCATGGAAGAAGAACTGCATCAAATAGAGAATAATGAAAAATGGGAACAAGTTCCAAGAACAAAGAACAAAAATGTGATTGGAAAAAAATGGGTGTTCAAAAACAAACTAAACAAGGATGGACACGTAACCAGAAACAAGGCAAGATCAGTATGAAAAGGATATGCACAAGTTGAAGGAGTAGATTTTGAAGAAACTTTTTCCCCTATTTCCGTAATGGAAGCAATCAAACTGATCTTGGCCTATGCATGTTCCAAGAGAATCAAAGTATATCAGATGGATGTAAAATTATCATTTCTAAATGGTGAATTAGAAGAAGTCTACATTGAACAGTCGGAATAATTCCTACTATCATAAAGGGAAGATTATGTTTACATATTGAAGAAAGATCTGTATGGACTCAAACAAGCCCCTAGAGCCTCATATTCAAGATTCGACAAGTATTTGCAGGAACAATGGTTCAAAAAGGGTAATGTAGATAGTAATCTCTATGTAAAGGTTGATATAAGCAACATACTTATCATTTAAGTATATGTGGATGACATTATATTTGGAAGTGATGATGATAGGATGAGTAAGAAGTTTTCCCAATACATGCAGAATGAGTTTGAAATGTCACTACTTGGTGAATTGACATTCTTTTTGGGACTTCTGATATCTCAACATGATGAAAGCATTTTCATTTCCCAAACCAAGTACATCAAAGAAATGTTCAAGAAGTTTGAAGTGGAATATTGCAAACCAGTAAGCACTCTGATGGTGATTGGTTACAAGTTGAGAAAAGATGATGAATCTAAGGAAGCAAATCAAAGACTCTATAGATCAATGATTGGAAACCTACTCTATGTGATAGCTTAAATACCATATGTAATGCAAGTAGTTGGACAAGTTCCAATATTTCAAGCAACACCAAATTAAACTCATGTTCTAGCAGTAAAGAGGATATTCATATATATTAAAGGAACAACAGAGTTTAGATTGTGGTATCCAAAATGGAATGATATGACTATGGTCACCTACACAGATTCAGATTGGGAAGTAATGATTGATGATTGAAAAACTACTAGTGCAACAACCTTCTATTTGGGTGATTGTACAGTATCCTAGTTAACTAAAAATCGGTCCTCATTATCATTATTTATAGAAGAAGAAAAATACATTACAACAGCAGCATGTTTTACTCAAGTTCTCTGGATGAAGCAAAATCTACAAGATATACAAGTAAGGTATGATGCGCCCATTTCAATATTTTGTGACAATACCAGTGCTATCAGTATCTCCAAGAATCCAGTGATGCATTCCAAGACCAAACATATTCCAATCAAGTTTCACTTTATGTGGGAACAAGTTACAAAAAATAATATCAAGTTAGAGTATATTGGGACAAGGGAACAGATTGCATGCATCTTAACCAAACCTATCCCAAGAGATACATTTGAATATCTTCGACAAAAACTTGGAATAGTTTATGCTCCACAATGATCTACATGTCTTTTGCTAGAAGACAGGAAAAGAGAAATCATCTATCAAGAGATGCTAAAGGAATCTTAAGATGAATTATTTTCTAGATGTTGGTAGTTTGCTTCATCAAGAAGCACCAATGGACAAATTGCACCAGAAGAGAGAAAGAACAAAAGCAGGAGATAAATTTTAGAAGCATAGTGTTAGAAGAAGGTATGTTATCAGGGGGCGTTACCCCTTTCTATTGATGTCAAAGGGGGGTAAAGAAAAAAATCATGCAGACAAGGGGAGCATTGGTCGCAAGGGGGGAATGAGTGTTGTCATCAATGCCAATGAGTGAAGATGATATGCACCAAGTTGGTTTGTTGATTTGAGATTATATTCTTCAGGTCTTCTTCATGAGTAAAGTTATGTCTTTTATGTGTTAGTATGAATCTTGTATCTTGGATGGTATGGAACATATGCTTAAGGCATGTCTTGGAGTAATTTTTGGTACATGGTTTCATTTGGATGAGGTTCATGACATGGTGATATTGAAACATGCTTGAGACCTATCCTTGGTACATTGTGTATGGATATTATGGTTCATTGTTAGAGGCACATCTTTGTGATATTGGCATATATTTGAGGCATATACTTGGTATATGATCTTGGTTGTTATGGTGCATACTTGAGGCATATTGTTGAGACATTGGCACATCTTGGATACTTGGTATATGGTTTACTTTATGGTATATGCTTGAGGCATATCTTGGACACATTGGATTATATATTTCGTATATAGTGTATGGAATGATTGAGACATATCATGAGTGTTATGGTATATGGTTGAGGTACATGTTCCGGTATATGATTGATGTACATGGTATGGTGATGTTTTTGGTGTCAATTTGAGTGGATTTGGTTATAGTTGGTTGATCATGGTATATCAGTGACAGAGGCAGTGACAAGTTTGTGTATCAGTGATAGTGGTAGTGACAATATTAGTAGTAATGATAGTTGAGTCTACACTTATATTTCAGGGCAGCAGGACGGGGCAAGGAAAGGGGGTTGTAGCCTCCTTCAGGTTGGTGCCAAAGAATTCAGGGAGTCTTATTTTCCTTCAAGTTGGAGCCTATAAATAAGGGGGTCATAGCCTCATTTCGATTGGAGCTAGAGAACATAGGGATTTGGAGCTTCCTTTAGGTTGGAGCCTATAAATCAAGTAGTCATAGCCTCGTTTTAGTTGTAGCTAGAGAATTTAGGGAGGTGCAGCTTCCTTCAAGTTAGTGCCTATAAATCATAGGGTTGGTGCCTCCTTCCAGTTGGTGCTGGAGAATTTGGAAGTCGATGCTTCCTATGAATGTAATATTTGACATATAAGAAAGTGTTATGTGGTTTTCTCCCATTTGAGTTTCCACGTAAATTCTGGTGTACAATGTATCTATGGTTATTTGTTATGCTTTGTTGATTGATATTGCTCATGATATATTGATGATATATTGTTGATAAAG
>JASDQU010307616.1:0-12557 GCA_032191745.1 Picea mariana
CGTGCATCCCAAACATCACAGAACAATGAACTAAAAAATGTGCGAAGAACGGTGGATCTACGGTCCACATTCCTCGCTCAGATCTATGACGGATCAGAGATTCGGGTAATTCGGCTTCGACGGTTTCCAAATCACTTCCCAACAAAACTCTTGGAGTGTCGAATTGGCAAACTCTTGAAGTAAGGTGGATCAACGCTCCATGTCTTCCTAGCATCCAACAGATGATACTTGCTATGGCACTCCGAGCTTCGGGAATTCAGAGCTTCGGGCCTCTAGGACTTCAGAGGATTTCACCTTTGCACCTCCAAAAATTCCTGAATCACAAATCTCTGAATACTTCCACGTCACCCCCGGTGACGTCATTACGTCACGTTACTTCGACGCTTCAAAAATTCAAAAATTTATTCCTTCCATGCCAACCTAAACCATTTCTTTCGGAGTGTCAAGTCTCCAGACTTCACGATCTAGCACCATGCATCCACTGTGACCATCAGGGGTCCCACCATCCATGCTCGAGAGGAGGTCCATGTGGAAAAATATTAGAAGAGGACATGTGACCCTATCAGATGGGTAACACGTGTCATGTTCTAACTGACATTTCAATCATCCATAGGTTCTTAACTCACTAACACATGACACACATTCCATGTGTCCATGTCATATTTGGTGACGTCAGCAGGCCACGTCACTTCAAAACTTATGGCTTCAGAATATTTTACACTTGCATTCCTCAAATCTCCCAAACTTCGAACTACTTTACGTTTCGGGGTCGACATAGTACAACTGTCAATAATTAAGGTGGTGGAACGTGGCATGTCTAGGAAAGGTCCACACCACCACTAGCGGCGTCATCTTGCCATGCCATTTCGACTCTTTTGCTTCAGGACTTCAGCCCCTCTTGCTCTTATAACCCATAAATTTCTTCGAAGTCGCGAAGTCCGAATGACTTGGAGGTTAACCTTCATTCACTTTTCCCCATATCTGATGGTTGGGAAGGATCCTCCTTCTCCCGAACATATCCTACGACCCAATCACCATGAATGTTGTGGTTTCTTTCTATGTGGACATTTCTTAAACCGTTACACCTCCCGTGCTTCTAAACACATCCAAGTGTTCTCTCAATGCCCTTCTGACACTCTGTACATCAAAATTATCTGGAATTTTTACTCCAAATTCCTCATTCGTGGCCCATCCAGGTTCCGTGTAGAAACCATGGGCTTTGAACTTGAATTTTGTCCATTTTGAGAACAATTCTTTTTCGAAACTTTTGCTTCAACTTCCACTAACATGGCCCATCCAGGCTTAGTGTTGAAACCATGGCTCTGATACCATATTGTAACATCCCCAACCACCAACAGGCCAGGAAAAGTCACTTCCTGGATGTCTCTCCTTGCTCTGATACCATTTTGTAACGTCCCCAACCACCAACAGGCTGGGCAATGCTACTCCAAATAAATCTCTGATACCAATTCGTGACATTCCCAACCTTAGACCAACAGGCCAGGCCATGCCACCGAATAAATTTATACTTCGATACCATATATATATATATATATATAATGGAAATTAAACAACTATAACATTCTGTTCATGCCACTATTCATGCAGAAATAACATTAAAACATACAAGCATTATACACAGACAATTCTAACAACATTATAACTTGATTTCAAGATACACATCATACAAAGAAAAAATATTTGGTACTTATCTTTTAATATATGACCATCAACTGCGTCCAGACCGTCCACGAAACTCCCAGCCTTAGACCACGTTGTTCATCACACTCAGTAGTGGGTCACCCACGAGCTGAGACAAAAATCCACCGGGCAAGGGATTCCTAGGCTTGGCAAGGACACCATGAAAATCACACAGATAAACATGAAGGATTTTCTCCCAGGAGCTAGCTCACACTAACAACCTACAACCTCTCATTCCCCACATGCTTGTCCCACCCCAAGAAGTGTGCCCCTTCTCTACTCAACAGTCCTTCGGCTGCCCCACTTCCCTTTGAGGGCTTCAACAACAGGCCGTACATGAATTTTTGAGCACTATAGATGTCGTTGGGATCCCTCTGGAAAAATAACTTCCCCAACAACCTCTCTCACATGGAGAGAGTTGCTTACAGGCTTGACAACCTACTTCTTCAACCCATGGGACTTACAACCCGCCTCTTCAAACCCATAAGACTGACAACCTGCTTCTTCAGTCCATCTCCTAAGTCAATTCAAGTGAGGGTGATGGCAGCAACAAGCTCGGTATAGAACAGAAGATGGCAGCAAGCCACGCTCAGTCAAGGCATTGCGTTGGCAACAACAACTGACCGTTAAGGCACGATACAGGCTCAGGAAAAGTATAGGTGCACTGTGCTTCACAAGAAAAGTACGAGATAGCTCAAAGTGCCTACAGGTTCCAGGAGTGCGTGAATGATGTAGGGTCGACGATGAAGGCAATGGCTCCCTGCGTGAATCCGCATGAAGTATGGTAGACTTCCAGAGAATCATGAGGGTCATTAGAAAGGTGAGGGAATGCAATACTGGTGAAGGACCATGAGAATGGGAAGCAAACCCCCAACAAGATGGCTTTTCCAGCTATAAACTGCATGCGCTCAGGTTGACACATGTCTTCCTGAAGCTGCATGAGCTCCACTTAGCACTAGTTTCCTTTCCCAAGACTTAGGACAACACCGATTATGTCAACCTTAGGTTTTAGGAAATAATAATAAAATATTATTCCTTTAGAGGTAAGCCCTATAGCTCAGCCCCTATTCATAGACACTTAGCCCCTTCCCTTACCCTACATTGTGGAGCTTAGTCCCCCATAACTCTTTCTTCGTGGTCAGTCTACATGCAACAATGTAATTTTATTAATGATGTGAGTGTTTACATATACAAAAAAAATAGGCTCACTGGCCTTAAGCATCTAGGCTCTCCGGCCTAATAAACATATAAGTCTTCCAACTTATAACACTTGGCTCACTAGCCTATAAGCATAATTACAATTCAGTAGGGGCTCGGCCTTGGGGTGTTACAACAACTATTGAATATATCTTAGTTTCAATGAAGCACAAGAAGAAATATGAAGTGATTCCTTCCGAAACTAGCTAGGGTGTAGCGTTGCAACATCGAAACTAGTAGATGAACAAGGGTTTCTAAAACTCTAGACTCTTTCCTCAAGAGCTCTCCAAAATCTATTTTCCAAATGAGAAAAAATGCAAGAATAAGGGGCGCCCCCTCATTTCCCCTCTTTTATTTATCCATTGAGTTATTTCCCGCTCACTTTACTTTTATTTAATTTTTAAAGTCACTTATGCTTGCACACTTTATAATTTTTAAGTGACTTCTTTTGCCTAAGACCCATGTCCCCCATTTTTCCCTTTTTCACTTTATAAAGTTATTTCCTAGGCAAAAGTTGAGTTCCCTAAGTGACTTTTTCGACTTAGCCTACATGAACCAAGTTAGGCTAGCAGAACCACTCCTTATGCCTCCTAGACCAATGAGGATATTACACTGCTTTTCTAGTAGCGATCTCGACTTTTAAAGTTTCATTTTTTAAATCTAGAAGATTGTATATCAAAGGAGAAACTTCGGCTACTATTGTTTGTTGCGATTCAAGTTTCAAAGGTTTTCTTTCTCACAATGGAAGATTTAACTAACTAAACACCTGTGGTTGGATCGACAATGGCATAATCTATTGTTTCAGGAAAAGGTGTCTTAACGAGGAAAGTGGGATTGCTACGACAAGAACCAATAAACCCTAACGCTATAGCCTGGTATAGTCAAAATTACCCATTCTGAAATGTTGAGGGAGATATGTCTACCTCTTTATGTACAAACTACGAAAAAAAAGAAAATAATTATTCATGTTTTTGTGTCTCTTCAACCAAAAACCTATATATATGTCATTTTGTTGATTCAAAAAATACAATACAAATTGATTTTCTTATTTCCTCACTAACATGCATCTTGATTCTTCATCGAGAAGATGAACCCTCACTATAAGGATTATGTAAAGCAAGAAATTAAGAAAATGTTATGAGTTGGCAAGATTATAAATACTTCCGCATGAGAACGTCAGATGTAGTTTCTCAATGAGTGGTAGACATAGATTAATGATATAGTTCAAGTTCTTCCATGAATATTTTAATTGAAGAAGGTAATAACAGTCAAATTCAACCTTTTTTCGAAAATTCTATCTTAGAGGTCATTGAATCTTGAGATACCCCTATATCTAACAACCTCTACGCCCTTATATTATTTTTCCAGAGAACATTTGGATACGTCGGATCCAACAACCTCTACTTTACTGCATGGTACTTAGGGATAAACACTGGAATTCAGCTCGTTTGTGTATTTTTGAGAATTTGTAGTTTTTTCAGTTATACCTAGAACAATCACTGTTCCATGGTTCCACCGTGCTTTGAAACACATAAAATCAACTGAAATGATTAGGGAAGGGATAATTAGGCAAACACTTTATGAATGATGGGCACTCGAACTCTCTTAAAAAAATGGATGAAATGGAATCAAAGACTAACTTCCTCCTTAGAGTGGTTGAACATGGCGATAAAACGCATGCAAATAGCCATTTCGGTGGTTTTGAACTTGTTGCAAATGCCATTCCAATGATAGAAGCACACTCAAGAGTATTCCTCTCCAACTTTTAGTAAATCATCTCGGTTAACAAGCTCTGATTCAATCTAGGATATTCGGTCTCGACCTTGAATTACGAGCGATGAGCCAGTCACCCATTGAAGCTCGGGCTACACCAGTCTGCCTCTGGAAAAGAATGAAAGAAAGATCCTCAATGAAGTAGACGACGTAAGTAAGGTGATGTGAGGATGCTTTCCTTCCTATTGTTTCTTCTCCAAGATTGTTTTCCCTATTGCTTGAACTATTGTTGTTTTTTCTCCAAGACAACACTCTAAAGGTACAAATTTAGAATTGAAAACCAAAAGGATTTCCGCTTCTACTTTGTGGTAGAACAAAATAGGATAAATAGTAGCTAAGCTACAACTACCTACCTTAGTTCGTCTTGTCTATGATCCTAAAATGAGTTTGGGATTGAATTTGGGTGTCGGGGTTTGAGTTGTGGAATTGCAGAGCCTCTTATGTTGTTCTCGTGTGCATATGACATTATAAAATACCATATACCTATGATATATATACCTAATCTAATGAAAAACACATATCACTCTATAAAATACAATTAACCTATGACATTGCTTTTGATATTTATTCTGACCACCAACACAACAATGATATTCTTGTCCATCCTCTAACACTGGTGCAATGATGTTCCTAGCCATCTAGAACCAGGGTGGGAAAGATGGTGTTACTAAGCAGTTTTTCTTCATCCATGTCTAGAAAAACCACCACATTATACCCGCTGGGTGGGAATGTTGGTGTTACTAAGTAGTTTTTCTTCATCCATGTACAAAAAAACCACCCTGCAATACCCACAGTTATTTATACAACACGTAGCATGAAGCTTGACTCCATGATTGACCTTTGAAATAACACACATCATTTACAAAGATGTAAAGTACTTGGCTACCCAGTTCATGGTATTTACATGTAAGATTTCATATGCACCACTTAAAGACATGATCCCTGACACTTGTGATAAGTGAATGAGCGTGGATGACATTCAACGACATATGCATCACGACTTCCCTAACATTTGTGATGAGTGAAGGAACGTGGAAGAGATTCCATGCATTTCCTGGCATTGATTTTATTATTTTGTGTTTTTTATTTTTTTAAATTTGTTGTTCTCTATCAATTGTATCTAAGACTGGTAGATTTTCATATGGATCATTCACTATGACCCTTTTGTGGGGTAATTGTACTATAAAATTGAAGGAACTGAACTGCCACATATTTTAGAATACCTACATTAGTATGATTGGAAAGCATATTGACCTGTTTGTTCTTTCGAAGCATGTAAATTGTTGGCTCTGTTATTTGGGGTAAGTTTCAGTAAGTAGCAGGTTAAGGTGCCTTACCTCCATTGTCTGATTTACTCGCATCATTGGGTTATCCAACATAGTCTTCCATGCTATACACCTAAAATTTTATGTGGTGTTAGTGGGTTCTCATGCTGTTATTCTCTCTGACAAAGTTAGAGAAAATATATACTTGTTTTACCTTGCCATGTCTAAGCATAAGATTTTGTATAAATTCTTTTCCCCATTTTTCTTTGGTTCTTAGTGGTAAGAAACCCTCAATAAGGCATGCATATTTGAATAGTTTACATAACTGGTTAAATTTTCCCTCTAAACAAGTAGACCTGTAGTTATATGTGAGATTGTTTAGAACTCGATGGTTATAATTAAGGTGTTTAGGAACTTCAAAAGATGAATATTGTCACAATTTACATAGAGTAGGCAGAGACAACCTTGAGGTAGCTAGACTGCATAATTTTTTGTACAATAAATTCTTCATACAATCTATTCAAGTACTTCTTATCACTAAAAAGTATTTCAGAAAGACAATCAATTTCAATAAGAAGTAACATTTAATTCACATGGTAATTATATTATTTAAAAATAATAAAATGTAAATATAATATTTTTTTATCAAAAAAATTTATTTTACTCATCAATTTGTATCATTGTTTTGATGTTTCATTGACTTCCATTTACCATAAAAAATGATGTACTAACATTTTCAATAACACAATCATTTCCTTATATTTTTACATTAAGATCCATAATTTTTATGCACTAACATTTTCAATCACGTGAATGCAATCCTTTCCTTATAGTTTCACATTGAATTCCATATTTTTCACATTGTTTCCTACACGTATTTAATATATATTCATTGTTAATTAAAAATGGATAACACATTGTTTAATTTCTAAATTTTAATTATAGTACTTGTATCCTTATAAGTAGTTTCTTCACCTAAAATTTTCAATTCAATCTCTTATACACAAAGTATTTTTCAATGGCTTGTTACCCTAGATATTGCAATTCAACTCTTCCTGTATACAAATTATTTTTCATGAATACATTTTTCTTATTTGATGATAAATACAAAAGGGAATGTCTGGGAATTAAAAACTATAAATTAAAAACTGAGAAAGATCAATCTCAATAACAGTGAGGCCACAAGGGCACATCACAAGGGAGTCTACGCTCACACAATCTATATCTCAATTTGATAAATTGCTTACAATTATATAGGTTAGGATAGCCCCTAACAGTCTCCTGAATATGTGGATCTGAAAACCACCCAAACACTATTCTAGCGTACAATAGAAATCTCTTCTAACAATTGCCTAAGTATAGCATTTCAACATTAATCTCTAACACTCCCCCTTAATGGAGAAATTGATTTAATACAAAATGCATAACATGCCTGCCGGTCTTAGTTTCAGTTAGGCTTACAAACATTATAAAGGACAATTCAAACAAAACCTTAAAATTTTTTCAACTCCATGTATGAGTGAGTTTTTCTCTTCCTCCTTTTCGAGATTCTGAAACCTCTGTGCATTTTCAATTTAAGTCTTCCATGTTTGCTGAAAATTCCATGTTTCAATTTCTTATCCTTCATATTCTTGTTGGTGTTTATCATCAATCTAAAAATTATTTCAGAGTGTCCATGTTTTCCCTCTTCAAATTTTTCTTCGAAAATCTGTTTGTATGTGAACTGCAACCACATATCATTCTGTGTTGTTTGCTCTTTACTATTGAGCTTTTGATCATCAATTTGCTGCAACATTAACTCATAGTAAAATCTAATTTCTCCAGGACTCCAATGCATCAAAATGCCATGAACTTCATCAGATGTATCCATTGTTGCTTCCTCATCCATGATGTCATCAACAAATTTCAAATCTTGATTGTAGGTGAATACTACAATGTCCTTTTCTTCTACAACAACTTCATCTTGTTGTTCCCAAATGTCAAAACCTGCAAAGTCAAAAACATTCATTAGAATATTTAAATCAATACAATTTTTGTTCTTTTCATCTTGTTCTCCTGCTATGTAGTTTCTAGTAAGTTGTGGATTTTCAAGTCATTTTTCAAGGAACTTCAAATCTTCTTCAAAATCTTTTGGCACTGCATCTGGGTGCTCTTCTTCATTTTTGTCTGTTTGTGTCGGTGCTCCCAGCTCTGTTGTTGCAGCTTCAGTATTGACGTTGTCTACAACATCATCTAACACATGTTTTTCAATTTCCTCTACAACATTCACTATTGCCACAGATTCCTCATCATTCATTGTTTCAAGAAGGTGTCCTCTTACATTTAGAAAATTATCAATATATTGTATTTACTGCTTGATCTTCAACCAATCTTCATTTGACATGTTTTCCTTATCATACATTACCTCAATGGCAGTTTCTTCATTATAATCATCATTATCCAAATGCTACTCACCAGTGGGGTTCACAAAATCTTCTACAGGTTCACCGTCAACTTCAGAAGTTTCTTCATAAGAAAATGCAATATTTTTACAATATTTCATTTTGAGAATATCCCATAACATTTTTGCATTGTCTATATTACAAAATTCATATAAAATAGGAGATAAAATACTTGTATGAGCGTTGAATTAGTAATCCTTTCATTTTAATTGTCCAAAGATTAAAATTTTTAACTAAGAAGGATGACAAAAATGACATTATTCTTTTCAATATTTCACCGATTTTTTTATCATCTTCATTGATTTTACCCACTTATGCATTTTTGATAGTCAATCATAGGTTCTTCAAATGAAAGCACATCATACTTATCTGCAAAATACAATGAGTTGATTTGATCCACTTATGCATTTTGATAGTCAAGCATAGGTTATTCAAATGAAAGCACATCATACTTATCTGCAAAATACAACGAGGTTCTTCAAATGAAAGCACATCATACTTATCTGCAAAATACAATGATTCGTCTTGCTGAATCTTCCTCGGCATATGTTTCAGCTCTCTCCGGAGCTATTTAATTCTCCTTTGCTGACCCATTACAACTTCTCTAATCCATTTTTCACGATGCTCTCTCCACATAGTTCCAGCGCTGTTCACGGGCTCACGGGCTCCTTCAATTCAACAACGCTCTTTCCCCCACGCAAATAGAGAATAACTGGCATCTGCTTCACTACAGAAATGGTGGCTGTCAAAACTCCACACTCCGTGCTCTTTTCACACGGAAGCGCTCTTCTACAGAAACAACTCTGCAACGATATGTATCAATCGATGCACATAGGCGACAGTCAGAGAATTCTGATGATCATTTCGTCCAGAGAATCAGAGAAGAGCTGGAAGCAAAATGTTAATAGAGATTGTATGCAGAGATCGAAGCTAGAGGCGGGGGAAACACTCGAGCTGAAGCCGTTGACTACTTCGTCTCCAAAAAATCAGCTGGCAGTTACAGGAATCCAGCTCTATGGCCCTCAACAATATAGCACGCAATAATAGTAATGAAGAGACGAAGGCAATCGAACACACAATAATAAGATTCAGACAACGATTACACCACAACAAGGGATAGTGGTATTACTGATTATGCCGAAAGGCGTATACCTATTGATAATGGGCAGAATTAATCACCTTTTAATCATAAATTTCAATCTTATGGTTCACAATTGAAGATGCTGGCATATTCTTCGTCGTCCTCTCTAATCAACGGATGAGATTTTAATAAATTAACTTCCGCTCATTTATAAAGACGTCCGTTTATGTGATTACTTTTTTCACATTTACTAAATCAAATTAAAAAATTACTTGCTCATCACCAGATTTCCACGTTCAGTGATTAACAAATAACAATAGCTATTAAAAAACTGGACAGATGCGTATCCGCGCGTGGATGTAAATTGCTGCCGTTTCATTTCTGTTGAATTGGATGCGAATTCAACTACGGCTCACGATGCACGTAGCTCAAGTGTCTCTTCGTAGCTCACGATGCCAAGTGTCTCTGCGTAGTAATATATGATGCCCGTTTCATTTTCTTCACGATGGGTCAAGGACGGCTCAACTACGTTCTTCACGACTGCTCAAGAAACTGCGCGCATAAGAGTGGACACGTATGTATAAAGTAAAGTAAATATGCCTTTCGACGTTAATCAATCACATAATTCAATCACATAATTGTGACTGTGCTAGTGTTATTGTTCAATTATTAGTTTCAATAACGCTTCATGCACCCAACAAATACTCCATGTAGATAGTGCAAAATCACATCTCCAACGATTACTCAACAACAACAATAACGCAACAACATTAACGATTACTCACTTGATGGCATAAGTGAAAGGTCTAGGGATGGCGAGTACTCTAGCTCCAGCTTTAGTTCACAAGGTTGAGTGGACGCACAACAGATTTCAACTGTAAAATCACCCTCAAATGCAACGTGTCAATGTACCCTTCAATTATTCCTCCAATCACATGGAGATTGTGATTCCTCCAGCATTGTTCCAATATTTTATTTCAGGCAAAAAACTTTTGCACAGTTGAAATTCATATCCCACAACTGTCACCAAGCTGGAGATAAAGTCTACTGACAATCGCGTATCCTCCAAGAAACGCGGTCTCTCCAACAAGCGATCAGACGAGAAGGGTAAGCATGCAACAACCTTCACGCAGAGGAGCACATAGTAACCTAAACTCTGCTCCAAACTGGCAAGCAACACGCAGGCAGCTCCTCTCGCAGCTCCACAGATCGTAGAGATAGCAGAGAACTCTGGTGGAGAATTCCTTGCAGCACACACCCACAGTTCGCGCGCAGGGACAACGAATATATCTGGCAGCGAATACAACATGCCAGTAGCACGCAACTGTATTTATCACAGCGCCAACAGCTGCATAGCACGCCGTGAACAACGCTCAACGATCAACACATTTATGAAGTGACGGCCCCTATGCATCAATAGCAATTGCACGCAGGTGCTCATCCACAAAGATTGCACGAGCTCACAACTGGCAACGACTCTCTACCAGACAGACGACTCCGTTTGCTGATACACTCACACCAGTGGACAACTCCTACAATCAGACCTCTGGTACAGGGATCTCCACTCAAATTGAAACGAGCCCCTGCGCAGATCGACAACTATGATGTTGTGACGAATACGCAGACACAGTGCACAGCTCCAGCGATAGGCAGCAACAACCTCACTCTGCTCTGATACCAAATTAAAAACTGAAAAATATCAATCTCAATAACAATAACAGTGAGGCCACAAGGGCACTTCACAAATGAGTTTAAGCTCACACAATCTATATTTCAATTTGATAAATTGCTTACAATTATATAGGTTAAGATAATCCCTAACAATGTAAATACTCAAACACTATTCTAATCGTACAATAGAAATCTCTTCTAACAATTTTCTAAATATAGCATTTCAACATTAATCTCTAACACTATATAACCATTTGGTTCGTATTTGAGTAGTCTTTTGAAGAATTCTAACCATGCATTCTTTTATGATTTTCTTCATCAACTCCTGCATTGTATTCATGAGTGGTCTTTTTACACCATATATTCTCATAGTTCAAAGTTTTAATAATATCTACAAAACATAAAATACTTTAGTATTATATTATCATATTTGTTGTTATCAAAAAAAACATTCCTTTTTGATCATACAAAGATGGTGAACATATTAAAAAAAAAGTTTTAATAATATCTACAAAACATAAAATACTTTAGTATTATATTATCATATTTGTTGTTATCAAAAAAACATTCCTCTTTGATCATACAAAGATGGTGAACATATTAAAAGAAACTGTAGTGACATCTTAAAAAAACTATGATGTCTGTGCAATAACAACGATCCAAAATTTCAGTCAGAAATGTATTTCTCAAAATAAAAATTACAATATGCCCTGCCCTTCCCTTCTATGCTTTGGCAACAACTTTGGCAGCTATCAGTGCCATTTTGTAAGGTACTCTACTTTTACGAACAAAATCTTTATCATTATTAAATCATAAAAAAAACTGAAGATATTAAAGGGAACTGTAATGAGGATTTAAAAAAAGCATTTTTTTAGGAACAACAATCCAAAATACCAAATAGAAAATCATTTCAAAATAAAAAATTACAATATATCAGATATATGTTCTGGTACCAACTTGGTAGTTTCCACTTTGTAATTTATTTATGAACTAAAGCTGAATGATTTTCTTTACACCGTAAGTAGCAGATTTTCTAAGGGTTGGTGAAGGGTAAAAGAAACCGAGGGCAGCCCCAGATTGCGTTTTTCAGCCAGAGATGAACAGTATTATCCTGACAGATTACCGCTCCAGCATCCTTCAGTTTTATCAGCCGGCATCTCTTTCCCTCCCGTCTATTACTAATAGCTCAGTTTTTCTGTTGCTTCCTCCCATTACCAATTATATTGGACAGTTGTGGAGACTGTTATCAAGTTTCTGTGTTGATGTAAAAAAAATTATACCTAATATAAATTTGTGTTAATTTTTTCTTGAAAAAAAAGTAGCAGATGCATTTATTCCGACAATTCGATGAATACACGATATTTTATAAGTTTAGTTGGTAGTTTAGCTAGAATTTATTAGATATTATAATTACCACAATTATTTACC
>JASDQU010307616.1:27293-43798 GCA_032191745.1 Picea mariana
CGTGCATCCCAAACATCACAGAACAATGAACTAAAAAATGTGCGAAGAACGGTGGATCTACGGTCCACATTCCTCGCTCAGATCTATGACGGATCAGAGATTCGGGTAATTCGGCTTCGACGGTTTCCAAATCACTTCCCAACAAAACTCTTGGAGTGTCGAATTGGCAAACTCTTGAAGTAAGGTGGATCAACGCTCCATGTCTTCCTAGCATCCAACAGATGATACTTGCTATGGCACTCCGAGCTTCGGGAATTCAGAGCTTCGGGCCTCTAGGACTTCAGAGGATTTCACCTTTGCACCTCCAAAAATTCCTGAATCACAAATCTCTGAATACTTCCACGTCACCCCCGGTGACGTCATTACGTCACGTTACTTCGACGCTTCAAAAATTCAAAAATTTATTCCTTCCATGCCAACCTAAACCATTTCTTTCGGAGTGTCAAGTCTCCAGACTTCACGATCTAGCACCATGCATCCACTGTGACCATCAGGGGTCCCACCATCCATGCTCGAGAGGAGGTCCATGTGGAAAAATATTAGAAGAGGACATGTGACCCTATCAGATGGGTAACACGTGTCATGTTCTAACTGACATTTCAATCATCCATAGGTTCTTAACTCACTAACACATGACACACATTCCATGTGTCCATGTCATATTTGGTGACGTCAGCAGGCCACGTCACTTCAAAACTTATGGCTTCAGAATATTTTACACTTGCATTCCTCAAATCTCCCAAACTTCGAACTACTTTACGTTTCGGGGTCGACATAGTACAACTGTCAATAATTAAGGTGGTGGAACGTGGCATGTCTAGGAAAGGTCCACACCACCACTAGCGGCGTCATCTTGCCATGCCATTTCGACTCTTTTGCTTCAGGACTTCAGCCCCTCTTGCTCTTATAACCCATAAATTTCTTCGAAGTCGCGAAGTCCGAATGACTTGGAGGTTAACCTTCATTCACTTTTCCCCATATCTGATGGTTGGGAAGGATCCTCCTTCTCCCGAACATATCCTACGACCCAATCACCATGAATGTTGTGGTTTCTTTCTATGTGGACATTTCTTAAACCGTTACACCTCCCGTGCTTCTAAACACATCCAAGTGTTCTCTCAATGCCCTTCTGACACTCTGTACATCAAAATTATCTGGAATTTTTACTCCAAATTCCTCATTCGTGGCCCATCCAGGTTCCGTGTAGAAACCATGGGCTTTGAACTTGAATTTTGTCCATTTTGAGAACAATTCTTTTTCGAAACTTTTGCTTCAACTTCCACTAACATGGCCCATCCAGGCTTAGTGTTGAAACCATGGCTCTGATACCATATTGTAACATCCCCAACCACCAACAGGCCAGGAAAAGTCACTTCCTGGATGTCTCTCCTTGCTCTGATACCATTTTGTAACGTCCCCAACCACCAACAGGCTGGGCAATGCTACTCCAAATAAATCTCTGATACCAATTCGTGACATTCCCAACCTTAGACCAACAGGCCAGGCCATGCCACCGAATAAATTTATACTTCGATACCATATATATATATATATATATAATGGAAATTAAACAACTATAACATTCTGTTCATGCCACTATTCATGCAGAAATAACATTAAAACATACAAGCATTATACACAGACAATTCTAACAACATTATAACTTGATTTCAAGATACACATCATACAAAGAAAAAATATTTGGTACTTATCTTTTAATATATGACCATCAACTGCGTCCAGACCGTCCACGAAACTCCCAGCCTTAGACCACGTTGTTCATCACACTCAGTAGTGGGTCACCCACGAGCTGAGACAAAAATCCACCGGGCAAGGGATTCCTAGGCTTGGCAAGGACACCATGAAAATCACACAGATAAACATGAAGGATTTTCTCCCAGGAGCTAGCTCACACTAACAACCTACAACCTCTCATTCCCCACATGCTTGTCCCACCCCAAGAAGTGTGCCCCTTCTCTACTCAACAGTCCTTCGGCTGCCCCACTTCCCTTTGAGGGCTTCAACAACAGGCCGTACATGAATTTTTGAGCACTATAGATGTCGTTGGGATCCCTCTGGAAAAATAACTTCCCCAACAACCTCTCTCACATGGAGAGAGTTGCTTACAGGCTTGACAACCTACTTCTTCAACCCATGGGACTTACAACCCGCCTCTTCAAACCCATAAGACTGACAACCTGCTTCTTCAGTCCATCTCCTAAGTCAATTCAAGTGAGGGTGATGGCAGCAACAAGCTCGGTATAGAACAGAAGATGGCAGCAAGCCACGCTCAGTCAAGGCATTGCGTTGGCAACAACAACTGACCGTTAAGGCACGATACAGGCTCAGGAAAAGTATAGGTGCACTGTGCTTCACAAGAAAAGTACGAGATAGCTCAAAGTGCCTACAGGTTCCAGGAGTGCGTGAATGATGTAGGGTCGACGATGAAGGCAATGGCTCCCTGCGTGAATCCGCATGAAGTATGGTAGACTTCCAGAGAATCATGAGGGTCATTAGAAAGGTGAGGGAATGCAATACTGGTGAAGGACCATGAGAATGGGAAGCAAACCCCCAACAAGATGGCTTTTCCAGCTATAAACTGCATGCGCTCAGGTTGACACATGTCTTCCTGAAGCTGCATGAGCTCCACTTAGCACTAGTTTCCTTTCCCAAGACTTAGGACAACACCGATTATGTCAACCTTAGGTTTTAGGAAATAATAATAAAATATTATTCCTTTAGAGGTAAGCCCTATAGCTCAGCCCCTATTCATAGACACTTAGCCCCTTCCCTTACCCTACATTGTGGAGCTTAGTCCCCCATAACTCTTTCTTCGTGGTCAGTCTACATGCAACAATGTAATTTTATTAATGATGTGAGTGTTTACATATACAAAAAAAATAGGCTCACTGGCCTTAAGCATCTAGGCTCTCCGGCCTAATAAACATATAAGTCTTCCAACTTATAACACTTGGCTCACTAGCCTATAAGCATAATTACAATTCAGTAGGGGCTCGGCCTTGGGGTGTTACAACAACTATTGAATATATCTTAGTTTCAATGAAGCACAAGAAGAAATATGAAGTGATTCCTTCCGAAACTAGCTAGGGTGTAGCGTTGCAACATCGAAACTAGTAGATGAACAAGGGTTTCTAAAACTCTAGACTCTTTCCTCAAGAGCTCTCCAAAATCTATTTTCCAAATGAGAAAAAATGCAAGAATAAGGGGCGCCCCCTCATTTCCCCTCTTTTATTTATCCATTGAGTTATTTCCCGCTCACTTTACTTTTATTTAATTTTTAAAGTCACTTATGCTTGCACACTTTATAATTTTTAAGTGACTTCTTTTGCCTAAGACCCATGTCCCCCATTTTTCCCTTTTTCACTTTATAAAGTTATTTCCTAGGCAAAAGTTGAGTTCCCTAAGTGACTTTTTCGACTTAGCCTACATGAACCAAGTTAGGCTAGCAGAACCACTCCTTATGCCTCCTAGACCAATGAGGATATTACACTGCTTTTCTAGTAGCGATCTCGACTTTTAAAGTTTCATTTTTTAAATCTAGAAGATTGTATATCAAAGGAGAAACTTCGGCTACTATTGTTTGTTGCGATTCAAGTTTCAAAGGTTTTCTTTCTCACAATGGAAGATTTAACTAACTAAACACCTGTGGTTGGATCGACAATGGCATAATCTATTGTTTCAGGAAAAGGTGTCTTAACGAGGAAAGTGGGATTGCTACGACAAGAACCAATAAACCCTAACGCTATAGCCTGGTATAGTCAAAATTACCCATTCTGAAATGTTGAGGGAGATATGTCTACCTCTTTATGTACAAACTACGAAAAAAAAGAAAATAATTATTCATGTTTTTGTGTCTCTTCAACCAAAAACCTATATATATGTCATTTTGTTGATTCAAAAAATACAATACAAATTGATTTTCTTATTTCCTCACTAACATGCATCTTGATTCTTCATCGAGAAGATGAACCCTCACTATAAGGATTATGTAAAGCAAGAAATTAAGAAAATGTTATGAGTTGGCAAGATTATAAATACTTCCGCATGAGAACGTCAGATGTAGTTTCTCAATGAGTGGTAGACATAGATTAATGATATAGTTCAAGTTCTTCCATGAATATTTTAATTGAAGAAGGTAATAACAGTCAAATTCAACCTTTTTTCGAAAATTCTATCTTAGAGGTCATTGAATCTTGAGATACCCCTATATCTAACAACCTCTACGCCCTTATATTATTTTTCCAGAGAACATTTGGATACGTCGGATCCAACAACCTCTACTTTACTGCATGGTACTTAGGGATAAACACTGGAATTCAGCTCGTTTGTGTATTTTTGAGAATTTGTAGTTTTTTCAGTTATACCTAGAACAATCACTGTTCCATGGTTCCACCGTGCTTTGAAACACATAAAATCAACTGAAATGATTAGGGAAGGGATAATTAGGCAAACACTTTATGAATGATGGGCACTCGAACTCTCTTAAAAAAATGGATGAAATGGAATCAAAGACTAACTTCCTCCTTAGAGTGGTTGAACATGGCGATAAAACGCATGCAAATAGCCATTTCGGTGGTTTTGAACTTGTTGCAAATGCCATTCCAATGATAGAAGCACACTCAAGAGTATTCCTCTCCAACTTTTAGTAAATCATCTCGGTTAACAAGCTCTGATTCAATCTAGGATATTCGGTCTCGACCTTGAATTACGAGCGATGAGCCAGTCACCCATTGAAGCTCGGGCTACACCAGTCTGCCTCTGGAAAAGAATGAAAGAAAGATCCTCAATGAAGTAGACGACGTAAGTAAGGTGATGTGAGGATGCTTTCCTTCCTATTGTTTCTTCTCCAAGATTGTTTTCCCTATTGCTTGAACTATTGTTGTTTTTTCTCCAAGACAACACTCTAAAGGTACAAATTTAGAATTGGAAACCAGAAGGATTTCCGCTTCTACTTTGTGGTAGAACAAAAAAGGATAAATAGTAGCTAAGCTACAAGTACCTACCTTAGTTTGTCTTGTCTATGATCCTCAAATGAGTTTGGGATTGAATTTGGGTGACAGGGTTTGAGTTGTGGAATTGTAGAGCCTCTTATGTTGTTCTCGTGCGCATATGACATTATAAAATACCATATACCTATGATATATATACCTAATCTAATGAAAAACACATATCACTCTATAAAATACAATTAACCTATGACATTGATTCTGATATTTATTCTGACCACCAACACAATGATATTCTTTTCCATCCTCTAACAATGGTGTGATGATGTTCCTGGCCATTTAGAACCAGGGTGGCAAAGATGGTGTTACTAAGCAGTTTTTCTTCATCCATGTCTAGAAAAACCACCACATTATACCCGCTGGGTGGGAATGTTGGTGTTACTAAGTAGTTTTTCTTCATCCATGTACAAAAAAACCACCCCACAATACCCACAATTATTTATACAACACGTAGCATGAAGCTTGACTCCATGATTGACCTTTGAAATAACACACATCATTTACAAAGATGTAAAGTACTTGGCTACCCAGTTCATGGTATTTACATGTAAGATTTCATATGCACCACTTAAAAACATGATCCTTGACACTTGTGATAAGTGAAGGAGCTTTGATGACATTCAACGACATATGCACCACGACTTCCCTAACATTTGTGATGAGTGAAGGACATTTGTGATGAGTGAAGGAACATGGAAGAGATTCCATGCATTTCTTGGCATTGATTTTATTATTTTGTGTTTTTTATTTTTTTTAAATTTGTTGTTCTCTGTCAATTGTATCTAAGACTGGTAGATTTTCATATGGATCATTCAGTATGACCTTTTTGTGGGGTAATTGTACTACAAAATTGAAGGAATTGAACTGCCACATATTTCAGAATACCTACATTAGTATAATTGGAAAGCATATTGACCTGTTTGTTCTTTCGAAGCATGTAAATTGTTGGCTCTGTTGTTTGGGGTAAGTTTCAGTAAGTAGCAAGTTAAGGTGCCTTACCTCCATTCTCTGATTTACTCGCATCATTGGGTTATCCCACATAGTCTTCCATGCTATACACCGAAAATTTTATGTGGTGTTATTTGGTTCTCATGCTATTATTGTCTCTGACAAAGTTAGAGAAAATATATACTTGTTTTACCTTGCCATGTCTAAGCATAAGATTTTGTATAAATTCTTTTCCCCATTTTTCTTTGGTTCTTAGTGGTAAGAAACCCTCAATAAGGCAAGCATATTTGAATAGTTTACATAACTGGTTAAATTTTCCCTCTAAACAAGTAGACCTGTAGTTATATGTGAGATTGTTTAGAACTTCAAAACAAGTCGCTGGTTATATTTAAGGTGTTTAGGAACTTCAAAAGATGAGTATTGTCACAATATACATAGAGTAGGCAGAAACAACCTTGAGGTAGCTAGACTGCATAATTCTTTTGTACAATAAATTCTTCCTACAATCTATTCAAGTGCTTCTTATCACTAAAAAGTATTTCAGAAATAACATCGATTTCAATAAGAAGTAACATTTAATTTACATGATAATTATATTATTTAAAAATAATAAAATGTAAATATAATATTTTTTTATCAAAAAAATTTATTTTACTCACCAATTTGTATCATTTGACACAATGTTTTGAGGTTTCATTGACTTC
Source organism: Picea mariana (assembly GCA_032191745.1). NCBI lineage: Eukaryota > Viridiplantae > Streptophyta > Pinopsida > Pinales > Pinaceae > Picea > Picea mariana. The sequence goes on from JASDQU010307616.1 coordinate 33,973, forward strand.
CATTTACCATAAAAAATGATGTACTAACATTTTCAATAACACAATCATTTCCTTATATTTTTACATTAAGATCCATAATTTTTATGGACTAACATTTTCAATCACGTGAATGCAATCCTTCCTTATAGTTTCACATTGAATTCCATATTTTTCACATTTTCCTTATATTTTTACATTACGATCCATAATTTTTATGCACTAACATTTTCAATCACGTGAATGCAATCCTTTCCTTATAGTTTCACATTGAATTCCATATTTTTCACATTATTTCCTACACGTATTTAATATATATTCATTGTTAATTAAAAATGGATAACACATTGTTTAATTTCTAAATTCATCTCTAATTATAGTACTTGTATCCTTATAAGTAGTTTCTTCACCTAAGATTTTCAGTTCAATCTCTTATACACACAGTATTTTTCAGTGGCTTGTTACCCTAGATATTGCAATTCAACTCCTACTGTATACAAATTATTTTCCATGAATACATTTTTCTTATTTGATGATAAATACAAAAGAGAATGTTTCGGAATTAAAAATTAAAAATTAAAAACCGAGAAAGATCAATTTCAATAACAATGAGGCCACATGGGCACATCACAAGTGAGTTTACGCTCACACAATCTATATCTCAATTTGATAAATTGCTTACAATTATATAGGCTAGGATAGCCCCTAATAGTCTCCTGAATATGTGAATCTGAAAACCACCCAAACACTATTCTAGCGTACAATAGAAATCTCTTCTAACAATTGCCTAAGTATAGCATTTCAACATTAATCTCTAACACTCCCCTTTAATGGAGAAATGGATTTAATACAATATGCATAACATGCCTACCGATCTTAGTCTCAGCTAGGCTTACAAACATCACAAAGGAAAATTCAAACAAAACCTTAAAATTTGTTTCAACTCCATGTATGAGTGAGTTTTTCTCTTCCTCCTTTTTGAGATTCTGAAACCTCTGTGCATTTTCAATTTAAGTCTTCCACGTTTGCTGAGAATTCCATGTTTCAGCTTCTTATTCTTCATATTCTTGTTGGTGTTTATCATCAATATGAAAATTATTTAGAGTGTCCATGTTTGCCCTCTTCAACTTTTTCTTCGAAAATCTGTTTGTATGTGAATTGCAACCACATATCATTCTGTATTGTTTTCTCTTTACTATTGAGCTTTTGATCATCAATTTGCTGCAACATTAACTCATAGTAAAATTTAATTTCTTCAGGACTCCAATGCATCAAAATGCCATGAACTTCATCAGATGTATCTATTGTTGCTTCCTCATCCATGATGTCATCAACAGATTCCAAATCTTGATGGTAGGTGAATACTACAATGTCCTTTTCTTCTACAACAACTTCATCTTATTGTTCCCAAATGTCAAAACGTGCAAACTCAAAACCATTCATTAGAATATTTAAATCAATACAATTTTTGTTCTTTTCATCTTGTTCTCCTGCTATGCAGTTTCCAGTAAGTTGTGGATTTTCAAGCCATTCTCCAAGGAACTTCAAATCTTCTTCAAAATCTTTTGGCACTGCATCTGGGTGCTCTTCTTTATTTTTGTCTGCTTCTGTCGGTGCTCCCAACTTTGTTGTTGCAACTTCAGTATTGACGTTGTCTACAACATCATCTAACACATGTTTTTCAATTTCCTCTACAACATTCACTATTGCCGCAGATTCCTCATCATTCATTGTTTCAAGCAGGTGTCCTCTTACATTTAGAAAATTATCAATATATTGTATTTCCTGCTTGATCTTCAACCAATCTTCATTTGACATGTTCTCCTCATCATACATTACCTCAATGGCAGTTTCTTCATTATAATCATCATTATCCAAATGCGACTCACCACACTGGGGTTCAAAATCTTCTACTGGTTCATCGTCAACTTCAGAAGTTTCTTCATAAGGAAATGCAATCTTTTTACAATATTTCATTTTGAGAATATCCCATAACATTTTTGCATTGTTTATATGACAAAATTCATATAAAATAGGAGATAAAATACTTGTATCGAGTGTTGAATTGATAAGATATAAGGTTATTTTGTCTTTTCTCCTATCATGGGAATTGATCAAACCATCCTGAACAAATTGCCATAAATCTACTGAACCCAGTAATCCTTTTATTTTAATTGTCCAAAGATTAAAATTTTTAACTGGAAAGATGGCAGCAAAACTGACATTAATCTTTTCAATATTTCACCGATTTCTTTATCATCTTCATTGATTTGATCCACTTATGCATTTTGATAGTCAAGCATAGGTTCTTCAAATGAAAGCACATCATACTTATCTGCAAAGATTAAAATTTTTAACTGGAAAGATGGCAGCAAAACTGACATTAATCTTTTCAATATTTCACCGATTTCTTTATCATCTTCATTGATTTGATCCACTTATGCATTTTGATAGTCAAGCATAGGTTCTTCAAATGAAAGCACATCATACTTATCTGCAAAATACAATGATTCTTCAAATGAAAGCACATCATACTTATCTGCAAAATACAATGATTTGTCTTGCTGATTCTCCGTATATGTTTCAACTCTCTCCAGAGCTGTTTAATTCTCCTTTGCTGACCCATTACAACTTCTCTAATCCATTTTTCACGATGCTCTCTCCACACAGTTCCAGCGCTGTCCACGGGCTCATGGGCTCCTTCAATTCAACACCGCTCTTTCCCCCACGCAAATAGAGAATAACTGGCATCTGCTTCACTACAGAAATGGTGGCTGTCAAAACTCCACACTACGCGCTCTTTTGACACGGAAGCGCTCTTCTACAGGAACAACTCTGCAACGATATGTATCAATCGGTGCACACAGGCAACAGTCAGAGAATTCTTATGATCATTTCGTCCAGAGAATCAGAGAAGAGCTGGAAGCAAAATGTTAATAGAGATTGTATGCAGAGATCGAAGCTAGAGGCGGGGGAAACACTCGGGCTGAAGCCGTCGACTACTTCGTCTCCAAAAAAATCAGCTGGCAGTTACAGGAATCCAGCTCTATGGCCCTCAACAATATAGCACGCAGTAATAGTAATGAAGAGACGAAGGCAATAAAACACACAATAATAATATTCAGACAACGATTACACAACAACAAGGGATAATGGTATTATTGATGTTATTGTTCAATTATTAGTTTCAATAACGCTCCATGCACCCAACAAATACTCCATGCAGATGGCGCAAAATCACATCTCCAACGTTACTCAACAACAACAATAACGCAACAACATTAACGATTACTCACTTGATAGCATAAGTGAAAGGTCGAGGGATGGCGAGTACACTAGCTCCAGCTCCAGTTCACAAGGTTCACAAGGTTGAGTGGACGCACAACAGATTTCAATTCACAAGGTTGAGTGGACGCACAACAGATTTCAACTGAAAAATCACCATCAAATGCAACGTGTCAATGTACCCTTCAATTATTGCTCCAATCACATGGAGATTGTGATTCCTCCAGCATTGTTCCAATATTTTATTTCACGCAAAAAACTTGTGCACAGTTGAAATTCATATCCCACAACTGTCACCAAGCTGGAGATAAAGTATGCTGACAATCGTATCCTCCAAGAAACGCGGTCTCTCCAACAAGCGATCAGACGAGAAGGGTAAGCATGCAAGAGGAGCACGTAGTAGCCTAAACTCTGCTCCAAACTGGCAAGCAACACGCAGGCAGCTCTTCTCGCAGCTCCACAGATCGTAGAGATAGCAGAGAACTCTGGTGGAGAATTCCTTGCAGCACGCACCCACAGTTCGCGCACAGGGACAACGAATATATCTGGCAGCGAATACAACACGCCACCAATACACAGCTGTAGTTATCACAGCGCCAACAGCTGCACAACACGCCGTGAACAACGCTCAACGATCAACTCATTTATGAAGTGACGGTCCCTATGCAACAATAGCAATTGCACGCAGGTGCTCATCCACAAAGATTGCACGAGCTCACAACTGGCAACGACTCTCTAACAAACGGACGACTCCGTTTGCTGATACACTCACACCAGTGGACAACTCCTGCAATCGGACCTCTGGTGCAGGGATCTCCACTTGAATTGAAACAAGCCCCTGCGCAGATTAACAACTATGATGTTGGGACGAATACGCAGACACAGTGCACAGCTCCAGCCATAGGCAACAACAACCTCACTCTACTCTGATACCAAATTAAAAACTGAGAAATATCAATCTCAATATCAATAACAATAACAATAACAGTGAGGACACAAGTGATTTAGGCTCACACAATCTATATCTCAATTTGATAAATTGCTTATAATTATATAATCTAGGATAGTCTCTAACAATGTTTTGAATATGTGGATCTGAAACCACCCAAACACTATTCTAACTTACAATAAAAATCTCTTCTAACAATTTCCTAAATATAGCATTTCAACATTAATTTCTAACACCATATGTTCATTTGGTTTTTATTATTTGAGTAGTATTTTGAAGAGTTCTAACCATGCATTTTTTTATGATTTTCTTCATCAACTCCGGCATTGTATTCATGAGTGGTCTTTTTACACCTTATATTCTCATAGTTTAAAGTTTTAATACTAGCACAGCCGCTAACTCGTTGTTGGTGAACGTTTAAAGGTGGTTTGGCTGTTAAACTTTCGACTGGCAAATGCTGGTGATTCCGGCACAGAAACGTGGCCATTTTAATACCTTAATATTTTTTAAACAGGTAGATGTGGCAATAAGTTAGTGAACATCGTAATTTTTAAACATGATTAGGTAAATGTAAAAAAATAAACATATAAACTGATGTCTTTATAACAGCTCGAAAGTTAATGGATGAAATCAGAGCCATTCATTTATTGTAACAACTAAAAATATTCTAGACATATTTAATTGTCCATAAAAAACATATTAAGAACTAAAAACTTATTAAATGTACCCATTATCAATAAATATACGCCTTTTGACGTAAATATCTACAAAACATAAAATACTACTTAAATATCTACAAAACATAAAATACTCCAATATTATATTATCATATTTATTATTATCAAAAAAAACATTCCACTTTGATCATACAAAGATGGTGAACATATTAAAAGAAACTGTTGTGACATCTAAAAAACTATGATGCCTGTGCAATAACAACGATCCAAAATTTCAATCAGAAATGTATTCTCAAAATAAAAATTACAATATGCCCTGCCATGCCCTTCTATGCTTTGGCAACAACTTTGGCAGCTATCAGTGCCATTTTGTAATGTACTCTACTTTTACGAACAAAATCTTTATCATTATTAAATCATAAAAAAAACTGAAGATATTAAAGGGAACTGTAATGAGGATTTTAAAAAAGCATTTTTTCAGGAACAACAATCCAAAATACCAAATAGAAAATCATTTCAAAATAAAAAATTACAATATATCAGATATGTTCTGATACCAACTTGGTAGTTTCCACTTTGTAATTTATTTATAAACTAAAGCTGAATGATTTTCTTTACACCGTAAGTAGCAGATGCATTTATTCAGACGGTTCGATGACTACACGATCCTATAGAACTCAAACGAATATTTTTATAAGTTTAGTTGGTAGTTTAGCTAGAATTTATTAGATATTATAATTACCACAATTATTTATGGTTTGTATTCATTTCTCTCTTTGAGAACTCCACATGTATTTTTTTATCAGAATCTGTTGCAAATTGAATTAGTCCATTCTCTCTACGAAAAAAGTAAGAGAAATAATAATGGAATCCAGCAATTGAAATTGAAAGGTTAATTTACAGATATATACTCATCCATTTTATAGAAAAGAAAGATGGAATAGGGAACCAGAACGAACACGAGTGAAGAAGTTAGCAAAGTTCATGTTGACCACCTCTGCAGAATTTTCATATTGTTTCCCTCCTCTAAAAGCATTTAGAAACCTTTACACAACCACTCCATATATCTAATGGCCAATGTGGACCTTCCAAGACATTGGGCATTTGAGCGCTGAGCTTTGTAGGCTTAAAAAAGAAATCAAGATAAATCTCAAGAAGTAATCGTGTAGAAAAATTCACTTCATTTTACAAGAGTATAAGTTTTCATCATCCCACATGCACAAAGCTTTTCTAGACAGGAACATAACCACTACAGTGGTACTTGTTTTTTATAATGGATTTATATTGTTTTTTATAATGGATTTATATGAAAATTGCATAACATTCCCTAAAATTCCACCTTGGCACTTTGAAGAATAACAAATCAATTGGATTGTATCCAAGGCAACAAGCATATATGAATATGTAATTTAAGAAGTGTGATCAAAACTCCACCCTCTTAAAAATGTATTGAGTAGTTAAAGAATTATACAAATATTTTAAAAATTTATAAAGAGAAAAGGATCTCCAGTTAGAGATAATATGATGGATAAGGTTGCAAGGTAAAAAGGGAGTTTATGATAATTAAGAGTGATTAATTAATTTCAATAAAGATTATATGGACAAGATTGAAGAAGTGGACACAATGGTGACTTAGCTCACAAGGTATGCAAAGAAAGAAGTTCACAAAGGTAAGGCCCATAAAACCAATAGTGACGAAGGACTTGCTAAGTAGAAGAAAGAATAGTCCTATCTATAACTTTATGGTGTAACAACTAACTTATATGAAGGACGACTTATGAGATTTCAAGGTTACAAGAGAGAAACCATGAGTAGAATATCATGAGTAGCGAAGCGATGAAGCCACCAATTGACCTATTATTGTTTACCATAACTTATGCTTCTTAGACTTTTTTCCAAGTGAAAATTTGCTCAAAATTATATTAATGATATAATTTTTTTTACATACTATCATCCAAAGATACCTTGTCTTCATCAAGAAACAAAAGGCAAAAGTCTAATCCCAAGACATCCAAACCATTACAAAATAGTTACATAGCCAAATATATTATCATCAAAAGCTTGATAACCCAAAAGATACATAGCGGTACTTGATAAAAACTATCCGATCTATCACAACAGTCTCATAAACATAAATATACCAAAAAACAAAAAGCCCTATCTTGGCGAGGAAATTAAGTAAATATCCAAATGCTTTGTCTGTCCCACTCCTCCAGGTTCCCACTGATAATAAGTTATCCTTCCTTCAGGAGCCAGAAGGGCCTATTTGGAGAGCTTGTCGACCTCTTTGTTGAAGTCCCTGTAGATATGGTGGAAGCTAAGAACCTGGAAATTTTTGTATAAAACTTTGGTGCGTTTCTTCCAGCCTTCAATGGAGCAGATGTCCAATTTACCCCTGTCATTAAGCCATTCTATAATCACTTTTGAGTCTCCAAAGGCTTGAAGCCTATGAATARCAAGATGGWTGGCTAAAGTAAGGGTAGCCCARATACCCATTAATTCTGCCTTTGAATTTGTTCCTCCACCACAATTTAAATGCCACCTATAAACAAGTTTATTAATAAACTTAATTACCCCTCCCGCTCCACAGGATGATCGGTCGCTTCTTGCTGCCCCGTCGAAATAAGCAATGGAGGAGCCCTCTTCATAATGGATAAAAGATTCCTTTGTTAAGGATTGAGGTAAGGAGGGATTATTAGGTCTGTACAGTCCCAAAATCTTAAATAAAACTGAATGGACAGAGGGAGCCACATTTTCAAAGATACACTTATTTCTTTCGAGCCAAAGACCCCAACAAGTTAAGGCTGCTAATTCTGGTAAAACTGACTTGTCATTAATCCATTGGTGATAACAATCAACAATATCCTGACCTGTCCAAGTCCTTTGTAAGTTCAACGAGTACTTTAACAGTGCCCAAGTATGTTTTGTAAAACTGCAATCAATGAACAAATGTTCTAAATTTTCTACGTTCCTTTTACATAAAACACATAAACTTGGCCCTTCCCATCCTCTTTTCTGAAGTCCATCCCAGGTTATAATTTTCCGGGAAATAGTCAACCAAGTGAAAAGTTTTATCTTTAATTGGATATTCCACTTCCAGATTTTCTGATTCCAAGTCGCCACATGTTGGAAATTTAGAGTAGAAACTAAAGCTAAATAGATATTTTTGACTGTAGTTTTACCTGATGCATCTCCTCCTGTCCACATAGTTTTATCATTTGATTCACCAAGGATAACTCCAGCTATTGAGAGGCCCTTTGTATAGTTGTTCCATTCCTCTGCGAGGATACCATTTAGACCCAAAGAATTACTACATAACCATTTATCTGATTGATCATTTATTCCCTGTGGATTTTTTGCGTTGACCAACATCTTGATCTCCTTCCTATTTAGATGATCATGAAGATCCTGAGTCAACAAGAATTTTTCACGCAATCCCAGGATATAGTCTCGGCCAATATAAATTTGTTTCCCCGATCTCGGCAATTAGCTATGCCAATGAGTTAATAGATGTACTGACTTTAATAAGTTTCTCTAGATCCTTGAAGCTTTACTGCGCTTGAAATTTTCCGACCTGAACCATTTAATCACATCTGAGTGTCTTATGTATTTATCCAACACAATGTTATGCCAAATACCTTTGCGAAAGAGCATGTGCCAAAGAGTATTTGCCAAAAACGTAGTATTGAAATGTGTTAAATTTCTGAGACCCCAACCACCAGTTGATTTTGGCCAGGATAAAACCTCCCAACTGCATAAATGGATGTGACTCGAGGTAGTATTTCCATTCCACAAAAACTTAAAGAACATTTTACGGATCTGGACAATGATAAATTTTGGAATTAATTCTACAACCATCCAATAAATGGTTTGGCTTTCCAGAACCGACTTGAGAAAAACAAACCCGCCACCCAGCAAAATCCATTGATAGCACCAGTTTCCAATCTTTTTTTCAATTTTATTTAAAAGTCACGACCAATCCGCCACCCTCTGAGGTCCTGTTTTCAAATGAAATCCTAGATATTTAAAGCCTAAGTGTAAGGCCGAGAAACTATACCGAAACAAAGATCTTAAAGGTACCAGCTTTGAATCTGTCATTCCTTCATGGTGCACCGTTGTCTTCAAAGAGTTAACCTGTAAACCTGATGCTTTACAAAACAATAGAATAAGATCTAATATCTCCCTCCATTCAGTGAGATCAAATATGCTTCTTAGACTTATGCTAGGGAAACGAGTATTATCTTTTCAGTGATGGTGGAAATCGAAAGTCAAAGTATCTATAAGAGATTAGCTCCACTTACCCCTCATTTTCTTTAAAGGGAACTTAGTAATAAATTTAAAATTTAATGAATTTAAATGATTCTTATATTTTTTTATGGAATTATCCTAATGGCTAAAACTATTTTGTATACAAAATGTTAGTTTTATTAAAAAAAATAAATTAAAGGGTTTTTATTATTTTTTTACATTGAAAGTGTATAAATGTATAGTTGATATCTTTTGAGGTTTCTAATAGTTGTTGATATAAGATTGGATTTAAAGGACATTTAAAAAAATGTTCCTTTTACCAATCATACTTTTTTTTTTTCTTTTCTCTTTTTTACAATAATCACTTCACCAAGTATATTAAAGAATCCCAAGTTTGAAAATAAACTAAAAAGAACTAATAAAAACAATTTGGAATCTCTATATAATAAAAATGTACACTATATATATATATATATATAAAATAATAATAATAATAATAATAATAATAAAAATGTAAAAAAAACAGAAAATCTAAACTTCCAACAAACATAAATGTCATGCTTGATATCAAATTTTATTGTTTGAAAAAAATTCAAATCAAATAAACATTAAAATTATAATAGATTTTGGAAAATAAGATGTAGGAAATGGAGCATAGATTACAAGTAATGGAAAAATATAGGAAGAAATG